>CM053627.1:3774934-3832015 GCA_028646595.1 Phalanger gymnotis | reverse complement strand
CCCTGTGCTCTGTACTGTGCTGCCCAAAGTTAAAGAGAAAATGACTCACTCAGGAAGAATAGAAAAGAAGTTTGAAGAGGATTATCAAATACGTAATTCTGATAGTATTGAGTCAACATGTGTTATCTCAATGAAAAAGAAACTGAGGACATGTTTGAAAAGATCAGTGTGATATATTTAATAGGAATGCATATGTAGAACCTGTGTCAGATTACATGCCATCTTGAGGAAGGGGAAGGGAGGGAGGAGAAGAAAATTTAAAACTTATGGAAGTGAATGTTGAAAACTAAAAATAAACAAACTTAAAAAAAAAACCCAGAAGTAACAAGATGTATGGGACCTCGATTAACCAGCACACTCATTGTTCATGTTAGAGGAAGTAGGGCATAGTCCATAGAAAGCTGGGTCCTGCCTTTGCCACCTTCTTGTATGACCACCCAATGCAGCCTACCACCTGGATTTGTATTTTATTTTAAAATGTAAAAACCATTCCTAGCTCCTGGTCTGTACGAAAATCATCTGCAGAAGAGATTTAGCACTCGAGCCCATCCCTGATCAAGGGGCAGGAAACTCTAGACCAGGCACTGGTCTCTAAGCTCCTAAGTCGTAGTGAGGACAACCAAACTGCTGACAGAGGACGTTCCTCAACAGGAAGTCACCACACTGATGAAATCACAGGCCCAGACCCACTCCTGGGTCCCATCATTCTTGTTATATTCTTAAAACACCGTGTGACTTTGGCCAACTTCTGCCATATTTTTCAGCATGCTGGTCACATAACACAAGTGAGCGTTGAAGGAATCCACGAATTATTCAGCCTGTTCATCTAGTTAGCGTGCTAATACATTTTTTATTTGCTACAATAGTAACAGTGCCTTAAAATGTCTTTAAAATGAATTCACCGGGCACTCTCTATACAAAGTAGCTCTAGAAGGACTTTGGGGGGGGAGTAAAGAGAATTAGAAACAAAACTGGGGCCTGACGAGTGGGGAATGGCTAAACCAACTACGATATTTGAGTGGAATGGAACATGAAGGAAATGATGAATATGAAGAGTTCAGGGATGCTTGGGAAGACTTGCAGGATCTGTTACAGAGTGAAATAAGCAGAACCAAGAGAGCAATCTACATGAGGACCCACGACAGAAAACCGATTGCTGAGTGATTAAATTGACCAGTGTTGGCCAGGAAGAAAAGATGATGCTTCCACACTTCATCCAGGTGCTAGATCCAGGAAGCCCAGTGAGTGTGAGCAACCTTATGGACCCTCAGCCCTGAGACTGTAAGAGTTGGTTTTGTGGAATATTTTCTTTGTTACAGGGGAGGGGCCATTTGTGTGTGTGTGTGTGTGTGTGTTGGGAGAAGTGACCTATCTTGAAATGAATGTGATGCAAACATGAAAGGCAGTATAAAACATTTTCAAATGACTTCATCTCCAAAACGTATAAGGAACCGAGGACCTCTTCGCAGATGGGACCAAGTCTAGTACTCCTTACCGTGGCCACGACAATTATCAGGACAGGACCAATTCCCAGGCTTTCTGTCAAATCCGTACAAAGTGCTTTTCACAGTTAGCGATCCTTGGCGGCTAATGATGTCTAGGTAAGTAACAAGGTCACTAACAATGAACAAGGATCATAGCACCCTGGCACTGAGCAGGACCTCAGAAGCTGTGTAAGAGCACCTGGAGGTCTGCGTAGTAGCTAACAGGCTAACTCACTTGATTTTCACAACAGCCCTGGGAGGCAGGTGCCACATTGTCCCCATTTTATAGATGACATGACTGAGAAGTGACTTGTCCAGGGTCATGCAGCTAATAAGTATCTGAGGAAGGATCAGGTCTCCCTGACTCTGTCAAGTCCTTGGCTCTCTGGCCCACAGCAATAGAGTCCCTGGGTCCAAACCAAAGTCATTCTTCAACAGATTTTTGTAGTGTTTGTCCCTGATCCCACTGTCTGCTAGTGCCCTTCCCTTCCTCTCTCAAAATAACCCTGAATTGATTTTGCGAATGGTTCGTATCTACTCCTATATACACCATTCCCTCCCCACCCCCATCCCCATGGGAGTTCCTAGAGGGCAAGGACTCTCACTAGTGCCTACCTTAGAGGCAGTCACTTGTTAAATGCTGGTTAATGGATTGATTAAGAAATCAAAGCTCGTGCCTACAGGTGAAATTGAACTTGGAATTAGCACTCGTTTTAAAAGGCAGAGATAAATGGAGAAAAGAGGGAATGAGGATGAGTAAATAAAAGGAACAGGCCCATCCTGAGTGACAGAGAATGGATCAGAAGCACCTTTGATTCTTTCACAGCTCAGGGGGACCCAGTGAAGCTGAACGAGTCGGGGATCAGCGGAGGGCTGTGGGATGGGCTGTGCTGCCTCTTCCCAAGGTTCAGCTGCAGAGCAATCCTATGATTTGGATACCGTGGGAGAGAGCTGGGCCTCCTCTTTGGAGCTGCTAAGTTGTCTCTCTACTAGGCAAGAGCAGTGGGGAACAAGGAAGCATCGCTCAGAAAAGCCGGCATTTTCCTTGTGGGGCTCAGCGGGAGGCGCCTCTGCTGGGCTGCACCAAAGTTCTGGAGCCGGTGGTTTTCCAAGGCAGCCGGTGTTCACAAGCCCATCCAGACAAATCTCGCCCACGCTCTCTAGGGCACTCCTGGCATTCCGATGGAGCTTCGATGGTCTGCGTTTGGAGGATCTTGAGTCTTCCTTTGGAACCAGAAGACACTTTTTTTCTCTGCAAAAGAAAATCATTTTCAACTTCCACTAACTCAAAGGGGCAAGCTGTGTCCAAACGGACCTTACCTAAATGGCAGTCAGAGAATGTTTCTCAATGTGCCTTCTTGGCAGGTCTCAGATCATGGTTCGTTCACAGTCTGGGTGGCAGGCATGTATGTCTCAGTACCAGCTTCTGATCCCTTCCTCATGCTCCTATGGGGAAAAGCCTAGAGACCTACAAGCCTCAGTTTGGTCCTCCCTTAAAGGAGGGCATTGGCCTAGAGAAGAAGGTTTTTAGCTTTTTGGAAGTCTGATGAATTCCCTAGACTACATCTAGGAATGTTTATAAATATAAAATAAGATCCACAGGACAGCAAAGAAGCCAAGTATATATGGAAGTGCAGAAAACTATTTTTTTAAAAATAAGTTCATGGCCCCAAATTAGGAACTCCTATGTGGTGGATCTCCAAGGGCTTGTGCAGCCCTAAATAGATGATCCTCCGACTGCTGCTTTCCAGCTTTTCAGCATGGTGTGGGCCTTTCACTGGGTTTAGTTTCCCCTCTACCCAAGCAGATCATAATCTCTCAGGAGTTAATAATGTTAGAGTTGCCTGAAGCACTGAGAGGTGATGGTCACACACCATCAGCATCAGAGGCAGGACCCGAACCCCAGCCCTCCTCCTGCTGACTCCAAGGCTGGCTCTGGCTGCTTTGCCAACCTGTCTCTACCCAGGGTTATTGGGAGGATCGAATGAGACATTGTATGTAAAGTTCTTTTCAAGGAAAGAGCTTTGTATATCTTAGTCTTTGTGCCAACTTGACTTGAGATCCTGTTAAAATGAACAGAATGAGCATGAAGCAATTGTATTTTGCAGATTTGGGCTCATTATTAAATAGCCTTCATTAATCAGACCACTAAGTATTTAATAATGGAGGCTCCACCTCCACCTCCACCCTAATTAATGCAATAGCCTAGACCCCTGAATCCAATCAACAGACTACTAAGTCTTCAGGAATTTTCCTACAAATATTTAATCATTTTGAAGGAATTAAAGTATTTTGCTCATCAGAAGAAGACGAGCCCCAGTCAAGTTGTTTCAATATCACCAGGGCCAGACTAAGTTTGAGCCTTCTTTTTATATAATCCTTTCTCTAGTGACCCTAGTGAAGCCAGACGCCCTCCTCACTTCCAAGAGGGTGTTTCACACAACTCTAACAGAAGACTGCATCTGTGGAGAGCAGACCCTCAGCACCAGTGGATGCATTTCTACATCTAGTACTGACTAAAGGGAAGTACCCAAGACTATTCAGGACCACATAGAGATCACTAATTTTCCTCTGTCTCTGTGTATAATAAAGGTTGTGTCAGCAAAACAACTGTCTGGGGTTTGTTCCATTGTGTCAGATGAACCCTTTGAACTGAAATCCAAGAGAAAGGTTACCTAATCGAAACTCTTCCTCTAAAAATGAGAAAATCATAGTCCAAAGAGGGTTAGTGGCTTGCCTGAGGACATATAGCTGGTAAGTGGCAGAACTGGCATTTGAACCAAGAACCTTTGACACCAGACCTGTCTCTCTGATACCCCATGCTGCCTCTCACTAGACCATGTTGTACTTGGACATTCTTGCAAATATATTGCCCATCTCTTAAACTTTGCCCAAGTGAGCCATAAAATGTCATCCAGGACCACAGCTGAGTCAACACTCTGTGGCCTCTGCACATCAAAGTATCTCTTCTTCATACGTCAAGGGTGGCACCAATAAGAAATCCACAGGCGCCATGCCAGTTCAGGTCAATGGCAGCTGTTCAAGACATCTTTGACAGTTTGGCCCTTAAGCCACAGACTTGGGCACTAGGTAAATATCCCACTCCCCAAATGTCTCCTATGGCCTCGTCTTCTATCCTGTTCCTAAAGATGAGAGACTTTGGTACCTCCCTCCCTAAACATGCACAAACTATGCAGAAAGCCAGCCTAGCACGGAGTAATGCTTTCTCCAGAGCAGACTCAGAATTATAGCTAAAAGTGAAACCTTCCCAGGAAAATACTAGATATTTACCCAGAAACTAATGGCCCTCTGTTTATTATGGAAGAAAAATGGCATTTGACCAAACGAACATTCCGTTCAAATGACGAAAGAGACATGAGAGAAGATGTCAAGAGAGAGAAACTGAGCTCTAATCCTTCTAGCTGGTCAAGAAGCCCTGATCTAGCAGCAGTCAAGGCAGGATCCCAGTGTCTATTCAGCACCCGGGCATGTCTCTTATGACGCTGCTTTAGGGAGAAGGTCAGCTGACTCTCTCTCCCTCCTTCTACCTCGGGCCACAGAAAAGCAGAATGGGTACTTCCACAATAACATGGCTACCAAACAATTGAGGCTGGGCGCAGAGGAAATCCTAAAGGGGAAATGAAATGTCTCAGCACTCGCAGATGCAAAAGCAGGAGGACCGTGCTGAATGAACATTATTTTGTTCTCAGAGACTACCAGTGAACATGAACTTGCTTCATTCCTACCATCAGCAATAATAATGGCCAATTGGGAACGATTCTTTACCATGCAGTCTCTTATGAGCCTCACAACCACTCTGTCTGACAAGCAGGGAAACTGAGGCTTAGAGAATGAGAGAGCAGCGCAGTGAGGCCAACGACTTTGCACCAACTCTGCCTCACTCAAATCCAATTCACGAGCAAGCCAAGATATTGCCTGTCGTCCGCATGAGAGGTGGGATTTGAATCAAGGTCTCTCAGAATACCAAGGACACCACTCTTTCCCTTATATCTCACTGTGCTGTCATGGAGACAGACCGCTTGTCTTTGCCATTCCAGGGTGAATTCATTCCACCATGGACTTGGAGGAGACCAGGAAGTTTACAAAGACAAACTGATTCAGAGAAGTTTTTATCTAAGATGCTGCATCCAGTTAATCCAAGATACGCCCAAGAATTTGTCATAAAATCAAAGCTACATTAGCTTAAAACCTCCACGGCTATTTAAAAATGGGAAAATGATCTCTTGAGTCCTCTGGAAGCATAAATGTACTACGTGAATAGGTCACACAAGAGAATTCAATGTGGCATAAAATAGAAACACAACACAGACAAAACACCTCTCTACGGTCTTGTGACTCTGACCCAAAATGACCATGCTACAATAACAATCATTATGGAGGCAATTAATTAACAATAAATTGGTTTGCCTCCTTAGAATTTTAAAGAGATTTAGGGAAATGAGTTGGTTCATTCTCTGAAAAAATAAGCTATCAAAAGAAGCTGGAATGGATGCCTTCTCTTGCTTTAGACATGGTTCGCAATAGTGCGTAGAGACATTGCACATTGTTCCCTAACTTTAGGGGTTAGGCGAAAGGGGGTGCTCAGTAATTGTGCCTAATGATGATGGTATTGATAATGATGTTCTCGACCCAAATGAAAAGCATTTTTAAAGTAAGAGCTGAAATATATAATGGAATATTTATAGCATCACTCTTTGTAGTGGGAAAAATAAAACAGAAACCAAGTGGGTTTCCATTGATCGAAGAATGGCCAAACAAATTACGGTGCCTCAACGAGATGAGCATGCTGGATCGTGATGCACAACAAGTAGTAGGAATTCAGAGCAGACTAACAGGCATTACATGCACTGCTGCAGAGGGAAGTAAGCAGAATCTGGAAAACAATATGCACGATCACCGTGATAATGTAAACAAAAACATTGCTGAAAGACAGTCGGACTTGGAGTCCTTAGGAGCACCGATCTCACTCCTGGACTGCTGCTGATGAAACGTTCCTCCCCAGTCCCTTTGGCAGAGAGGTTGGAAGGGTAGAGGTGAGATGAGGCAAACACATCGAATGTGGTCACTGTCTGGTTTCCTTTTGTTTCTCACAAGGGAATGTTCTTTATTACAAGGAAAATTTCTCTCTTTAATATAAGGAAAAGTTCCTTCAAGGACATGGAACTAGAGGAGAAATGACTTCGACATAAAAGAGTCGAGAATCAAACTTCACCAACAGAAAAAGTAAGAAGTGACCTAAAGCTTTCCTTTGTGGTCTCTCCTGCCTCTAAGGCAGTTTATTCAGAGGAATGAGGGCAGCTGCTTTAGAACAGACCCAGTAAAGGTCAACAGGAAGAAGTTATGCTTCCTCACTCCTGCTCAGTGACTCCTGTTCACCTTCGGTGCCATAAGGCTCTCAGGTCACTCTGGTGAACAACCTTCATTAGAAAGGCGTTAAAAATGGCTGCCAGGTAATGAGCATGGAATTTTTTAAAGGAACTTCCAGATATCGCTAATAGAATTCCTATGGCAGGCATCAGACAGTATATTGATTTCTTATAAGGCATTACCTCCACCTCTCAAAATCACTTGCTTTCTTCAGGGCACAGCACTGCTGCTACCTCCTAAATGAAACAGTTCCCGATCCTCCCAGTTGCTGCTCCTCCCCTCAAAAACAAATCACTTCATATCTATTTTGCAATTAACTTTCTATGTGGCTACTGTATCACCTCCAGTAGAATGAAAGCTCTTTGAGGGCAAGAATTGTTTGATTTGGGGCTTTTCATTCACAGCACTTGGTGTAGTGCCTATCCATCCCACTATGGATATTGAATAAGAGCTTGTTGGATTTTGAATGGGACCCTTTTTGTCTGCAAGAGGGAAAGCACCCAGGGAGAAGCAGGAAAAGTATCACCTGCTAGTATATTATGTAATAGGGGAGGGGTCCCAGCCTCAGTGGAACTGTGGCATGCGATTACCCACAATGCATACAGAAACCTATTTGGCCTGGTATGTATGTATGATAATGATATTATAATAAGCCTCTCTATATCACAAGTTCACCTAATGGACAGCTTTTGCTATTACTGCACAGGTGCCTACTTAGGGAAAGTCTCTTCTATTGTTTGGGGGTCCACACCCTGCTTGGGCATCCCGGTGGTGCTGCTTTCTGATTGGCTGACTATGGTGGTCCTGAGACTAGATGGATGTGCTTGTGATTGAGTGCAAGGATACACCCGCTGTTTCTGTGGGAAATATGAGAAATGGGTCTGGGGGAAGTGGCTAGCTAGAGGCAGTGGCTGGGGTCCCATCATATGGACACGCCTGCTGTTTCGAGTTCATGGACACACCCCTTGTTCTAGTGAGCAGTGAGGCATATATGAAGAAATTAGGACATTGAATGGTGAGGGGAGTGGCTATGTAGGGGCAGTGAGCCTGCTGTTTAGTGAGGCCCATAAGGAAGTTAGAATATTGGGACTGCGGCGCTTTATTAAGATTCCATCCATTAGGATTAGTGGCATACCACTAGGAAGTGTGTGTGGCAAGCTTTGAACTCACTAGCTGTGTTGGTTGTCTGATCACAATATTGAGTACTGCTGAGCTTGTCCACTGAAACCCTCAGATCCTTTTCACAGGAACATTGTCTATCCTAACCTCCCCTATTCTTCAATGTCTGGGTGCTAAGCTTGAGTCCAGAAACATCCAAAGGGCCTGAGGATGATTGCTGACAGTTTTTCTGACCTCCTAGACCCTCCTCACTCAGGCCAATGGAAAGGCAAGTGAAAAAAGAAGGAAGACCATACACTAAACAGCACAGTAGGACCTAGCTTTGGGTGATAAGCACACAGCTCTTTCCAGCTACTTCCCAAGATTGACAGCTGCAAGGGGCCCTGCTGGGTGGGACAGACACAAATATCCCAGTAGCTCCTATGCCAGTGAGTTCTCAGAGGCTAGGCTACCCAGAGGCTGTGCAGAAATCATGTACCTATGACGGGAGCATTTCGATAAAACGTGTAAGCACTTCAGTGCGTGATATATTGCTCTAACATGCAGTGAAAGAACGTTTCCAGCTTGCAGTGGGAGAAGGCGAAAATAGTCACCACCGACTCTTCTTCCCATTTTCCAGCCTGGTCCCTCTACCTGTTCCTGCTCCTTTGTTTCTTCCTCTTCATCCTGCCTGGCCGCCTGCTCGAAATGGGGTCTAGATAAGCCCAGGCTTCGACCTTATTTCTTAACCCAGAAACCATAACAAGTGTTGGTTGTGCAGTTTCAAATTCATGGCTCCTAGTTCACCCCCTGGGTCCAAGCAGAGCAAAGCTCACCCCCTTCTACTGGATAGCCCTTCAAATTCTTGAGGACAGCTGCCTCCCTCACCCCCCTCAGTCTTTTCGTCTTTGGATGGGAGTATCGTTTTCCATTTTTCATCAGGTCTTCAAGATCTACTTGGTGTCACAGATGTGCTCACTGGAAGTCAGGCTATTGCCATGGCCCTGGCTTGAACCCTAATCTCTGGCTCCCTTGTACATCCAAGGTGCTCTCTTCACCATCTGGAGACTATGGGTGTTTGATAATTTGCTATTCAAATATATGCATGTACGTGTGTATGTAGACACACACATATATGCATAATCCACATATACTCCCTATGTGTATGAAATATTGTATATACTTGTATATATGTATGTGTATATATATACATATATGTATCCACCATGCTTATAGGTGAATGCCTAATCAAATTTATACATAAAATATATATTTTATATGTTATATAAATATATACAGGAATACATTATATATAAATTTTATTTGTGTACGTATGATATGTGTGTTTAGTTATGTGTGTATATATACGTACACGTATGTGTGTAATTTGGTCAGGCATCCACCTCAGTGTTCCCCAGTCTTTGTATTCACTGCGTAGGGAAGGCACTAGAACTCAGGTTGCTACTCATCTTCCTTTTCATGTTGCTGCCCAGGGCAGAGGACATTAGGCACTGTAACAACCTCTGTGCTCCATACACTCCCTCTTCTATACATAGCCTCAGTCCTTCAAATCTAGACCTCCCATGGACCAGGATGCCAAGGTTCCTCACTTGCATCTGCTGCTCCTCATCTCACATCAGTCATTTTCTCTGCCCCTCCCTCCTCCCTCTCTCCCTCTCTCTCTCTCTCCCTCTCCCTCCCTCCCTCTCTCTCTCTCTCTCTCTCTCTCTCTCTCTCTCTCTCTCTCTCTCTCTCTCTCTCTCTCTCTCTCTCCTTCCCTCCCTCCCTCCCCTCTCATCATGATGTTCTCCATGTTCTCCAAACCAGCTCAGTCTTCCTGACTCACACTTTCCTCTTACACTGACTCATGTGCTTATAGATTCATTTCTGTCTCCACTTCTCTTCTAACACAAGCCTCAAGAATGTATCTCTGTGTCTCCCAAGGAGCCTGGGAGACAATTAGCAGGTGGAGGCAGCTGCTACTCCTCCATAGCATCAAGCACACAGCTGAACCTCCTTTTCAGTCAGGCAGGTAGTCAACAAGCACTTATTAAGCACCTCCCACGGGCCAGGCACTGGGCTAGGAGAAAGGGATGAAAAGAAAAGCAAAACTCAGTTCTTGCCATCAAAGGGCTCACAGTCTAATGGGGAAGATGGCATGCAGCTAACTGTGCACGTGCAAGATACAGACCATGGAGAGCATGGAAAGCAATCTCAGAGGGAAGGCACTGGAGCACCACAAATCACAGCAGCTGGGGGACCATGGAAGGTTCCTGATACAAGAGGGCATTTGAGCTAAGATTGGAAGGAAGCTGGAAGTGAGAGGTGAGTAGGGAGAGCATTCAGGCGCGGAGGACAGAGCCAAGGGGCGTGCAGCAGTGGGGGTGATGTTATGTGAGCATGGAACAGCAAACAGACCAGCGTAGCTTGTTCATGGGGTGTCTGGAGGGGAGTGCTGTGTGAGAAGGCTGGAAAGGAAGGAAGAGACTAGGCTGTGCAGGGTTTGAAAAGTCAAACAAAGGAGTTTGTAGTCGATCTGGGTCATTGGAGGGCCATTAAATGGGAGCTGACACGGTCGGACCTGTACTTCAGGAAGGTCACTCCCGCATCTGAGAGGAGAATGGACCAGAGTGAAGAGAGCTCTGAGGCAGGGAACCCAATGAGAAGGCTTTGGGAGTAGTCTGGATGAGGGGGGTGAGGACTACGAGTGGAGATAAGAGTGTGTAGGCAAGATGAGTTGTGTAGGGAGAAATGACAAGATTCAAAGACACAGTGGATGTATGTGATGGGAGAGAGGGAGGAGTTCAAGGTAACAAGCTTGTAAGCCTGTGTGCCAGGAAGATGGAAGTCTCCTCCATAGTAACTAGAAAGTGGGAAGGAAAGGAGTGGGGGAAGAAAATTAATTCTTATTGGAATGTATTAAATTGGAGATGTCTCCAGAAGATCCAATTGCAACAAGTGACCAACAAGCATTTATTAAGCGCTACCTGTGTGCCAGGCACTGCGCTAAAGGTTGAAAATACAAATGCCAGCAAAACAGTGCACCCTCATGAAGGTAACAGTCTAATTGGGCAACCTGGCACAAAAAGGCAGCTAAAAGCCAAAGGGTCCAGGTATATGAGGGGAGATGTTGGGGGGAAGAGCTACCCATGCAGGGGCAAGGTAGAGAAAGTCCAGAAAGTATGGAGTGGGATCTGGAGAGTAATGAAGACATGGTCAGCCTGGGGACTTTAATTAAAATGGAGGTTGGGGAGGAACCAGCCAATGTGAGGAAGGCTTGGCATAGGAGAAAAATGTTCCCAGTGTGAGAAGTCAAGGGGTGGATTGAACTTCCTGAGTGAGGAGAAGTCAAGAGTAGAGCCTGAGGAGGAATGAAGATATGGCTGGCCTGGCTACATCCATTAAAATGGAAGTTCAATTGCAAAGACAGTAAGTGATGCAAGGATAGTTAGAGCTGGTCATCATTTACATAGAGATGATCCCTGAACCCGTGGGAGCTGGTGAGATCACCAAGAAAAAAAGGTATCTAGAGTAAAAGTGTAGAGGGCCCAGGACAGAGCCTTGGGGAATAGTGAGCTTGACCTGGATGAAGAGTCTGCAGAAGAAGTGGAGAAGGAGCATTAGATAGGTAGAAAGGGAATGTGGGAGGGGCAGTGTCACAACAACCTAGGAGAGAGAGTCCAAGAGGAGATGGTGATTGACAGTGTCGGAAGCTGCAGAGAAGTGAAGAAAGATCTCTATGTAAACTCTTGTCACTCAGGCCATATGATGAAATGGCCTAAGTGAACCTGTTGTATAGAATGTCTCCTAAAGGTAATACAAAAACCTGAACCCTAAAGCCAACTTGTGGTTGTAGGTACATTTCATTAAAACACCCAGAGAATGTAGGTTCATAAAACACATCTAGGAGCATGATATATGCAAGTAACGGTTGGATTGTACATGACAAGAGGTATTAACAATAGAAGAGAGAGCGTGAATGATTGGAAAAGCGAGGCAGGCCAGTCATGGAGGGAGAGGGAGGAGAGAAAACAGATCGATGGTCCCGGCTGTACAAAGGAATCCCCAGCAATGATGTGGGAGGGTTCACTGAATACTCCTTAGAAGGGGTAGTGAAAGACATTAATCTTAACCAGAGACTCCAACATGCAACCAATGAGCATTACTAAGCACCTGGATGTAAGGCACTGGCTATGCAAAGATAACCATGAACAGTCCTCACCCTCATAGAGACAACATGTGCATGGCCAAGTAAATGGAGTCTCACTCTCACAATCTGACTCTTATGTAAGTCATTTAATTTCTCTGCAGAAGTTCACCCAGGTGCACATGTGTCTATCACAGGAGTGAGGCCAGTAATTCATTAAAATATAGAATCCTGGGCCAGTTAAATGAACAGCTCAAACTCTCTGTTTCAGACAGCCTGGCATTTCTCCAACCCAAGCTCTCTGTCCCCTGCCTCCTGCATACCCCACTGGCTGGCTCTCCCTGGGATCCCACCATGTATCCACCATGTTCCTGCTCACCATGGTCCAGGACACGCATGATAGGTGGGAAAGCATTTCCTCTACTATCAGTTCAATTCAGTTCCACAAGCATTTCTTAACCATTGTCCTATACAAAGACACAACTCGATAGTCCCTACCCTCAAGGAGCTTATGTCATCCTGGGGGAAGGATGACATTGTTCATTCAGTAAGCATTTAGTAAGTACCTATTAGGTGCCAGGCATTGTGCTAGGCACTGGTGATGTAAAGACAAACATGAAGTAGCCCTTATCCTCAAGGAGCTTCCTTTTACCATGTCTTCTATCCCTGGCCTACAATTCCCAGTTCCACCTTCTCTGCTGTTTTGTCCCTTTGGGCTGGGACAACAACACTTATATGAACCTCTGGGAAGGACCCTTGCTTGACAACCACCTTGTCCCAGTAATTAGGAAACTCTGGGTCTCAGTTTCCTCATCTATAAAATGGCAGAATTGAACTAGGTGACCTCCAGGGTCCCTTCGAGCTATAAGTTTATTGTTCTTTGTCTGAATTATATATGTATTTGGTGGGGGTAAATTCATCAATTGTTGAATTAGAGGGCTTGAAGGGCCCTCAGAGGCCATCTACTCCAAACCTCTCCTTTTACAGATGAGGAGACCAGGGTCTTGAGAGATGAAGTGACTTGCACAAAGTCACTCATGGAATAAGTAGGATTTGAACCCAGGACTTTTCACTCCAAAAACAACTTCTCTTCCATTGTATGACACTGCCTTATCCTTGTCAACTCTTTCCTATGTGCCAGGTAGTAGGCTCAGTGGGTTTGGGTTTTGGGTTTTGGTCCAGGTCTTCAATCTGACTTAGGTAGGATGCTATCACCAACTTTAAGGGCTGCCTGGGACACTAACAGGTTGTGTAATTTGCCCAGGGTAACACGGCCAGGATGTGTTGGAAGGGAGACCAGAACGCAGAACTTTCTAACTCAAAGGCTGACCCTCTAGACCAGGGGTGAGGAACCTGCAGCCTCAAGGCCACATGTGGCCTTCTAGGTACTTGGGCATGGCCCTTTGACTAGGTCATTAAGGGGATTTGTTCTGTGTTGTTTGGACTCAGTCAAAGGGCTGCACTTGAGGACCTAGAGGGCCACATGTGGCCTCAAGGCCATAGGTTCCCCACCCCTGCTCTGAACCCTAGGCCATAATGCCTGTTCAGGATAAAATCATTTCAAATGACCCAGTACCTGCCTGCGGGGGCCTTACATGCTACTGGACAGCTCTGAGACCATAAGAAGTGAATACCTCTGTGTTAATAAGCACATATACAGACAACAGCCAGGTAATTCTGTATATTGAATTTAAGAAATTAAATTAGAATTAATTAAGAAATTAATTAGAATTAAATTAGAAATTAAGAACTGACCTTTTGAGTTAGAAGGAAAATTGGCATAGGTAATACTGAACCTTCGCATTTTGTCTGGTTCCATACTCATGAAACATCCCTGAGATTTTAATCTTTAAACAGGCAACTGCCCATTTAAGTGGCCATTCTAAAAATAATATGAAAAGCCAGAGCAGTGAGGCCCAGGACCCTACCTGCCATACGGCCTGAAGACCCTCCCTCTATGAATAAGCTCTAATCTCCCTGCAGAACAAGCCAGGACATTTCTGGATTTCACATCGGGGATGGTTTCTCCAAGGGTCAGGATCATGTCAGTAGCAGACCCTTCTGCCCATTCCGCCCACCCCAGCAGAGAGCAGTCGACCAGTTGCTAGAGACCAAACTATTTCCATGTGGGTTCTGTTCTAATAATACCTTCAAACAGACGAAGGCGGCCACAGGACACTCTCAGACCAATGTTCTGTCAGGAATCCAGTGACTTTTGAGGCAAGCTGCCCCCAGCTATTCACACAGGAGGCTGCCAGGGGCCAGCCCTGTAGTCCCTGGCCTCCCACTTCCCACTGATATTAGAGCTTACTTCTGGATTCGGTCCATTTTGATAATTTCCTCCTTTCTCTGAGAAACAAAGAGCCATTCCATTACCTCTTTCCCTAATCTGACATCTGCTGTCTCCCTCTCCCCATCCTCCTGGGCTTTACTGTCCTGGCCCTCCACTGTTTGGTTGGGCTGGAAGAGCCCAAGAGGGTGGCCCAAGAAATGAAGCCAGCCTCTCATCGTGGGTCTCTGGGCTTCAATTGGATTAACATCCCCACTGGGAATAGAGGCTAAATCCCCCTGACAGCCATGAGGCGGGAGTGATGAATGAGTGAAGAGCTGAAATCCAGCATGGAGGCCTAACGAGAGGCAGTGTTGTCAGCTGTGACAGGCACAATCAGGGAAGGAGAACGGATTCTGAAACATAATTAACTTAAGGGAGGGGGTGGAAAATAGAGGATTTTAAAGAAGATGCTTGGCAAAGAAAACATCAGGAAGGCCATGTCCCCAGGCAATTACATCATCACATATGTTGACGAGTTGCAGAAATGAAATTCCTTTTAGCAGTTAAAAATTGATTCTAGCCATATTTGGTTTAACGTTAGATCAAAAACAAAGCATAGCCATTGGGTGGCCACCGTGTTTCCTAGTCCCAATTAAATGGTGGGACACTACTTGTCAGCTATGTTAGAGTAAGGACTCCTCCCAGGGATGGGGCAGATTTCATGGTTCCAACTCAGAGATCATACAAACTTTGATAGTATTCACATGTGTTTGGACACATCACATACGGGGGGGGGGGGGTGTATGGGGAAGATGCTCTTGGGAGTTGCATAACAGCATAGATACAGAGGTGGAAGGTACCACGGAGGTCATCAAATCCTGTTGGATTTTTGCTCTTTTTACAGGGAAGAAAATGAGTGATAAGCCCAAAGTCACCCATGTAGAAGAGTGGCAGAGCTGGGATGAACCCAATGCCTCTAAATCCAAAGGTCTTACATGATTGTAACCCACTATGTCCCCAGTTTCCTCATCTGTAAAATGGCCTCTGATTTTCCTTCCATTTCTAAATCTGTAACCCTGAGTTGTAGGAAGGTCATATGAGGAGCAAACAGCAGACAGGAAAGGCAGCCAAAAGAACAGTAGCTTTAAAGTCAGAGGAGCTAAGCTGAAATCCAGCTTCTTTCATTTCCTATACATATGACCTTAAGCCAGTCGCTTACCTCTCTGAGCTTCATCTTTCTCCTCTATAAAAATAATGGAGTTGGACGCTAGCTCCAGAGCAATTGCCTCAGTTTCCTCCACTGTAAAATGGGAGGATTCGACTCTGAGACCCCTTCTAGATTCACATCTAGGGTTCAGTGCCTTGAGCACAGACATCTCCTTTGACCCGCAATATGACACGCTTTCCACTGTGCCTCGCTGTGGCTCGGGGTTTGTCCATTCAGAAGATTAAACAAGATTGAAGAAAAACGCCCCAAGGAAGGCACTGAATATAATGAGATGTGCTGCTGGGGGGCGTCATGCTATGCTTGGCGGGAAGTTTTGGCGTAAGAAGTCCGGGCTTAGTGGCACACACTAAGAGGGGATAATGAGATGTTTCTCTGGCGAGAGGCCATCATTATGGGCAGTGCGGGCAGTACCAGCCCATTCCTATTTCGGAGAGCTGCTTACCGGCCTGCAGAAGCTAGTGTTGGTTGCAATGCCCTCCATCAGCATGGTACATGGGAAAGTACTGCCTCTGGGGTGAAAGGACCTGGGCTCAGGTTTCGACTCTGTTACTTACTGCTTAAATAACCCTGAGCAAATCAATTCCCCTTCTTGGGTCTCATCGTCCTCATGTATAAAATGGTTGGATTAGATAGTTTCTCAGATCTCTTCCAGCACTATCGTGGTCTAGTAGGAAAAACAGATTTGTAGTCAGGAAAGCAGGGCTCAAATATTGGCCCCACTCCTTAGGATGTGTCATTTTGAAAAAGACTTGGCCTCCCTCCGTCCCTTAGTTTCCTCACCTGTAAAATGTGGGGATTAGACAAGTGGGGATTGACTCAAAGATCTCTCCCAGCTTGAGTCTCTAATCCTATGCTCTGCCTTTCTAGCCAATCCTGACTCACCCCACGCTCCTCCTGCCCCAATTAAGCAGCCTTGCTCTTGCCTTCCTTAATGAGCTTTCCGCCCCCCTCAGCCCCCACTTCTCCTCCCTGATCCCCAGATTCCTAATCCTTGCCATAGCTCCCAAGTGCCCTCATTCTTTACCCTCTGACCCCATTTCTTCCTCAAAGCAACCCTGGGCCAAATGGTTATGTGATGGTTCACGGTCCTTCAAAGGACCATCAGTGAGCACATCTCAAAGAGAAGTTTATACTGCATTGCCAAAAAAGAATAACACATCCAGGGTTTGGGCAAGTTTCACTTTGACTGTGGGGAACATTTCGAGAAGAAAAAAGCATTCATAGTGGGATGCAGTGGAAATATAGCTGACTGGGAGTCCACAGAACTGGGTTCAAGTCCCAATACTCCTAATTGCTACTTGTGTGACTTTAGATATGTCATTTAACAACTGCGATCCTCAGCTCCTCCTTGGTAAAATGAAAGAGTTAGACTAGATAGTGCCTCAGGTCCCTGCCTACCAACTGTATGACCATGGGCAGTCACTCACCTGCCTGAGCTTCAATTTCACCATCTGTCAGATAAAGGGCTTTGCCTAGACAGGTGACTGCCAAGGTCTCTGATCTTGGGAGCTCTGTTAGTGAGCTGGGCTGCCTCTTCCTGAGATGGACTCCCACTACACAGCCTTTGCCTGGAGAAGCAGCCAGACCACCGGGACGTAGGAAGATATTTAATTAGAGGACATCTGTCTCCTACAACCTGTGGCCCCAGAACCAGGGGAAAGGAGAGGAGAGGTTACATGGCAAGTAGGGACTGTAACATAGGTAAACATATCTTTAATATAAAATCATCTTCAACTATGGATCAAAAAAATGGTTAAAGGCACTTCAAGCTGTTAGAATTCGCTGTTGTGATTAGAGGAAGCTTTAAGCTTTCCAAACACACAGATGACAACGAACTTAAAATTGCATTGGTAACCCTGGATCCAATGTCCCAGGTCTAGCACTGATGAATCATGTGACCCATTTGGCTGAACCTCAATTTCCTCACCTATGAAATGGGTATAATCATCCTTGTACTACTTACCTCACAGAGTTGGTGTGATCATTGCACTTTGTAAAGTTTGAAGTACTATATAAAATATGAATTGGTTTTCCCCTTTTCTAGACTTTGAAAAGTCCATGGTATAGCAGATGGAATGCTGGGCTTGGGGGCAAAAAGGTATGTTCAAATCTGAGTTCTTGACTTTTGCTAGCTGTTTGACACTGGGAAAGTCAAGAGCCTCTCTTTTCCTCAGGGTGCTCCCGAGGATGAAACTATTAAGTCATGGGTGGGTGGTAATATGCATTACTAGAGAGAGTTCCCACACTAGGAATCCATCCACCCCAGTCCCCTCCCCCAGGAGGTCTATGCCATATCTGGGGTCTAGATCGTAAGATTGTTCAAAAAAGGGACTTATCCAAATTGTTTATCTTCTACTGCGGGGACCACAATGAGAGTCAATAGATGTTTAAATGAATATCATTATATTTTAAAAAAAGCTTCCTGAACACTTGGCTGTGTCTGAGTACTATCCTAACAGTATACGTTGGTCCCTATTACTTTCTCCCTTTGCCCAGGCACTAGGAGCCTCTGTCTCTGCCTCTCTTCTTCTCTTCTCTTCTCTCCCTCTCCCACTCCTCTCTAACTCATCTCTCTTCTCTCTGCATCTCCTCCCCTTTTCCACTCCCCAATTTTGCACCTATCATCCACAATTCATTTGTGGGTATAGGTCTAAATGAAAGATGAATGATGCTGAAGGCATGATGGAAAGAATACAGTGAAAATCACCCAGCTTGTTAAACTGTGTTATAATCATAGGACAGACCCGGGGTGAATAAACATGAGAAGAGAGCTAATCCTTGTTTCTCAGTAATCTATCATACAAGATAATGCACTCGGGATCTTTGGCATCTGAATGTAGCCAGGCTGCCATCTGACCTGAAGGAAATTCTGAATGGTAGAAACTGAAGATGGAAATGATAACGGGTTATCTCATCCACACACCCTCCAGAAGGGTTCAGCATTGTTCCCTCTCTCTAATTGCTTCTTGCCTATGCAGGAAGGCAGAGATGGAGCAGCATTTGTACTGAAATGGCCATGAACAGGCTCTGAGAATAAATTGAGGTTGCGCTTCACTGATTCTCTGACTCCTGTAGCTTCCAGAACCTCATTTTCTCAATCTGTAAAATGAGTGGGTAATAGTGTCCCCCTTCCCCGTAAGGACCTGCACAAAATGAGTGTGCTCTTTCACTCAGTTGAATCTGAAAATAGATTATATTATATTAATGTAATTGAATATTATGATGCCATTAAAAAAGATACATGAAGTACAGAGAAATATGGGCAAACCACTACAATATGCCGGAGAGATTAGTAGCAGTAGAATTGCCTGCTATAGTGGGAAGGAGAGAGGAAGGAAACAGAGAAATGGAGGGAAGGAGGGAAAAAAAGGGATGAAAAAGAGGATTGTAAGGAGGAAGGGAGAAAAAGGAGGAAGAAGAAAGGAAAAGAGGGATGAAGAGAAAGAAGAGGAAATGAAAGGAGAGACTGTAGGAGAAAGGAAAGGAAGAGAAAAGAGAAAGGGAAGAGAAAGGAAAGGAAAAAGCCATGTTTTCCTTAGTCCTTTACTGTCTCCTAGTTCAGTTGGTTCAACTTGACTAAAAGCCATGGTTCATGTTAGATTTTATCATCTATTCTGTGTTTAATGATTGTTAGTTTTGGGTGTTGATAATTAAGTTTGTACTAAGAAGTCACAAATCGTGCTGTAAGTGTTGGGGTTCTTCAGTGAGAAAGTCCTCAGTGTGCTGCTGCTGCTGCTGCTGCTGTCTTCCCACCAGACAGAGGTAGAAGCCAACTTCTGGCACCTGGGCTCTGCCAAGGGGAGCTGCCAGGTTCCTGCCAAGATGATACCCCAACTACATGAATTGGAGAGAAGAAACATCATTTTATTCAGTTAAAAAAACCCAAAGGCAGACATTAGTTTTGTGACCCCTCATATTTCTGCATCCTGGCTCTGACACTCAAAGGCTTTGTGATTTGAAGCACCACACAGAGGCAGTGAGTAGTACAATGGAAAGTACCTGGATTTTGGTTCAAATCCTAGCTTTTTTGTTAGTGTCTGTGTGATCTTGGGCAAGTCACTCTCCCTCTATGTACTGCAGGCTCCTCAATTGTAAAATGAGAAAACTGGACTCAATGAGGCCCCCCTCCCTCTTCCCTCTGCTCCAGGGACCCTGTGGAGCTTCAGTTTATCCATCTACACAATAAGGATGATCGTATTTGGGATCACAGCTTCCAGACTGGGAGGTATTTTTAAGGATATGTCATCCGACCCCCCTCTTTTTTCAAAAGGAGAAACTGAGACCCAGAGAAATGAAGTGACTCTTCGAAGGTCACAAGATCATAGATGTAGGGGCAGAAGAAACCTCAAAGGCCATTGTCCCACCCCTTTTTTTCCAAGTAAGGACACAAAAATGCAGCAACATGACCGGTACAAGGCAGTTTGAGCTCTGTACCTTACAGGTCATGGGTAAAGCTCTCCGCCAAACTGAAAGCTCCAGCGTATTGGACTGGGAGTTGTGCACATTCAGCAAACTCACTCAGATGACGATGGAGGAATTCTTGAACGTTGGTCCTTTGCTCTCCCCAGACAAACAATTTCTGAAGAGAGGTGGTCAAGTGGAAGCCAAAGGGAACCAGAGGGCCCGACAGCAGGGCTTGAGGAGCGCCATTGTCATCTGGGTCTTGATCAATTTCCCCTCAAACTGGATCTGCCCAAATGGCAGCTCAAAATGAGGAGGAAATTCTTGAATCCCCCAGCACAAAATCTGTCAGGTGCATGACACGTGATCAAGCTGCTCTCGAGGGGCCCTGGGGGAAGAAGGTTTCCATTTCCATGATTAATTAGGAGCTGGCTGTCAGTTTGGGGCAAATTGCACATCACAGGCTCTCTCAGTTGGACCTCAGGGACTCTCTAATCCAGCCTGGTGCTGACTGTTTTCCAGCAGAGATTTCCAAGGCAAGAGGTCCACTGCTCATACAAAAGGTGACTGAAATTGTCCATGTTATATGGCAAGACAGGTTATCCCCAGAAGTTCAAGGATGCCTCCATTGTCCATCTCTATAAAGGTAAAAGAAATAAATTGTCCTGTGACAATCACAGAGAGATCTCTTTCTTAGTCATTGCTGGCAATGATCTTGCCAGCATCCTCCTTAATTGACTTACCTGGAAGACAGTCATCTACCTAAGAGCCAGTATGGCTGCCTGAAGGCCTGAGGAATAGTTGACATGGTGCTTGAGGCCTGACAATTCCAGGAGAAATGCCAGGAGCAGAACAGATTCTGTACACAGTGTTCATTGATCTGACCGAGGCCTTTAATACTGTCAGTCATAAGGGCTTGTGGAAGATCGTGGCAAAACTTGGTTGCCCAGAGAAGCTCATCAGTATTGTCTGTCACTTTCACGATGGCATTCTTGCATGGGTTCTGGATAACAGATGATTCTCTTGAACTTTCTCAGTCACCAGTGGAGTGAAGCAGGGCTGTGTGCTTGTGCCCATGTTTTTTGGATGTCTTCAATGGGGACAAAAATGGCACTGAAGATGGGAAATTATTTAACTTGAAAAGGTTACAAGCCAAGACTAAAGTGGATGGAGAATTGGCGGATGATTTTTTGTTCACAGATGATTGTGCGCTCAACGCAGCCTCTGAGGCTGAGATGCAACAAAGCATGGATCATTCTCTGCTACTTGTGCTAATTTGGGCCTGAACTTAACACCAAGAACACAGAGGTTCTTTACCAGCCAGCACTGACCATCCATATGTGGAACTATCAGTTACAACAAATGGAGAAACTGGTTGTGGATAAGTTCACTTACCTTGGCAGTATGTTTTCTAGAGATGTATGCAGAGATGATGAGGTTGATTCATGCATTGCCAGAACTAGCTCAGTGTTCCAAAAGCTTTGAAAGAAAGTGTGGGAGAGAAGAGGTATTTGGCTGCCTAACAAACCGAAGGCGTACAGAGCTGTCATGCTGACCTTATTGAATGCCTGTGAAACCTGGACAGTCTACCAGCAACGTGCCAGGAAACTGAATGGCTTTCATCAAAATTGTGTTAGGAAGATTCTGAAGATGACCCAGCGAGATAAGGCACCAGATACCGAGGTCCCTTTTTTGAGCTAAACTGCCAGGCATTCAAACTTTGCTGCCGAGTGTGATTCTGATGGGCTGGCCACATTGTTCAAATGCTAAATGTAGATTTGCCTACAAGACTATTATACAGGAAACTCACATGGGGTCAGAAGACGGATAGGATACAACAACACTCTCGAGCTCTCTCTGAAGAGCTTTGGAATCATCGTAAGACATGGGAGACGCTGGCACGTGACCATCCAGCATGGCATGCCCTCCTCAGGGAAGCTGCTCTATGAGCAAAGCTGAATTGCTGCTCAAAAAAACCACAAGATGCTCAAATTTAGAGCCACCTCTGGCCCAAATGTTCACATGGACTATGTGTACTCAACCCGTGCTAGCGCCTCCTGAGCTCATACGGGTCTGATCAGCCAGTCGGACACAGTGACATTGCCTCTGACACGGTGACATCATCCAAAGGACAACAGCCAATCCAACCTGTATAACGACAGCAACCACATTATAGTATTTGTATGGGCTTCAAGGCTTATACGATGCTATGCACATATTTCAATTAATTCTCTCAACAATCCTGGGAGGTAGATGCTGTTATTAGTCCTCAGGCAGCTGGGTGGCACAGTGGGTAGAGCCCTGGGCTTAGAATCAAGATGACCAATCCTCCAGAGTTCAGATTGAGCCTTAGACACTGACTAGCTGTATGACCCTGGGAGAGTCACTTTACCTTGTTGTCTCAGTTTCTTCATCTGTAAAATGAGCCGGAGAAGGAAATGGAAAACCACTCCGGGATCTTTGCCCAGAAAACCACAAATGGAGTCACAGAGAGTTAGACGTAACTGAAAAATGACTGAACAAGAAAAACTATTAGTCCCATTTTAAAAAGGAAGACCTGAGGCTGAGAGAGGTTGACTTACCCAGTCACATATCTGGTAAATGTCCGAGGTAGGATTTGAACTCGGGTCTTCCTGATTCCAAGTCCAGCATTCTCTGCCTCTACAGTGTCCTTGACAAGTAGTTCTCAAGTTTTCGAGTTAAGCTTTTCTTAACATGGTCACCCAGTGAAAGGGAGCCCCACCCATCTGGAAGCTGTCCCGTGCCCCTGGAGGCTGCCCATCCTAACTTTGGACAGCTTTAAAGATGAGGATGTCTTCCTGACACCGAGCAAAGAGTGACCTCTTTGTCACTTGGACCCACTGATCTCCACAGTGTCCGTGGGCACCAATCAGAACACGGTTTGTTTCTCTTCCAGGAAAGAGCCTTTCACATGCTTGGAGACAGTGACCTCACTCCTTGAGCTTCTTCTTCTCCAAGTTTCTGCAGCAGCTCCCTCTCTAGAATTGACCCATCCAGTTCCTGGTCTGGTTGCTCCCCTTTGGACACTTCAGCTTCTCCCTGGCCTTCTCAAACTGGATCATGGGATCAAGGAAGAACCTTGGAAGCCATCCCATCCAATTGACACCTTTTTCAGAGGAGGAAACTGAGGCCCAAAGAGGTTTGGGCCTCAAAAGACAGCAAAGACCACCTAGGTAATAAACAGCAAAAGCCAGATTTGAACCCAGGTCCTCCAACTGTAGAATGAGGACTCTCTCCACTGTACAAATTGAAGTCATTGTGAAAAGCTGCTCCTGAATATTCATCATGAAGCCTGGAGAAAGTCAGGCTCCAGTGGATGGGGTTCATGGTAAGGAAAGGCAGTGAAGGGCAATCCTCATAGCTCCTAGGATCAAGAACTAGAAGAAACTTCATTATTCCATAGATCGTGTAAAAGGGGCCCAGCCAGAATGGTCTTGGCCCCTTGCCTTTTCCCACAAAGAAGCTTTGTTACTGGGCAGGCCTTCAGGAAGGGGGGATCCCCTTGGGAGGTCAGAATAGTGACCCTCCTCAGAAACACAGAGGTGTCATCAGGGCCCAAGGGCAGCCTAAGCCTGACTAAAATAGAATTGGGAAATGTTTGACGGAATAAATAACAAAACAAGACAACATGGATGATGTTAATTTGTGGTTTTCTAAGTCTGCCTATAGGGATCTTCATCCACTGTTTAGCATCCCCTGTTTCTATCTGAGCTGACACCATTGCTGTATGCTCTCCATTAATGGTGATTATTGTCTGTACAAACATAAACATCACCTAAAATGCATATTGAGTTGCAATAGCCTCTGAATCTTCCAGCCTCCGATCTGGAGTCAGGAAGGTGTGAGTTCAAGTCCAGCCTCAGGCACTCGCTACCTGTGTGACCCTGGGCAAGTCACTTACACTCTGCTTGCCTCAGCTTTCTCAACTGTAAAATGGGAATAATGATATCACCCAATTCCCCAGGGTGGTTGTGAAGACCAAAGGAGAAATCTGTGAAAGCGTTAAGCACAGTACTAAACACATAGAAATTGTTTAATAAACGCTTGCCTCCTTCCTTCCTTCTTCGATCCATCTTCCACACGGATCCCAAGGTAAGATCATGAAAGCACAGGTCTGACCATGTCATTCCACTGCTCAAGAGACTCCAGTGGCTCCCTATTACCTATGGGATTAATAATAGTATTAATAATATTGATAGAAGGAAGGCAGCTGGGTAATACAGTGAATAGGACTTTGGAGTTGGAGTCAAGAATACCTGAGTTTGAATCCAGCCTCATGCACTTACTGGCTGTGTGACCTCAAGCAAGTCACCGGACTGTGCCGTGCCTCATTTCCCTCATCTGTAAAGTGGGAATAGTAGCAGCACTTCCCTCTCAGGGTTGTTGTAAGGAGGAAATGAAATGATATTTGGAAAGTGCTATATGAATGCTAGCTATCAATGTTAACTTTAATTTATGGAGCATTTTATAAATATTATCTCATTGGATCCTCACCGCCTTGGGAGATAAGTGCTGGTGTTATCCCCATCTTACAGATGAGGAAACTGAGGCTGAAAAAAGGTTACATGACTTCCTCAGGGTCGCACTGCTAGTAAATGGGGCAGGATTTGAAATTAGGTTTTGGTTTTTTGTTTGTTTTGTTTTCTGTAACAAATCTATGCTTTCATGGATACAGGATGCTTCTGAAGCCAAGATTCCTCCATCAAGCCACATTGGACATTTCTCTGTAAATAGGAGACTTAGGGAGATGGCTGGGGGCACCAAGGTAAGTGATTTACCCAGAGTCCCAAGGATTGTAATTATCTGAAGTGTCTTGAACCCAGGTTCAATACATTACCCCAATAGCCTCCAAAGTATGGCCTAGTGCCCCCTGAAGGGTGTGGCCTAACCCCTGGGGAGGCTTATCCAAAAAGTGTGTGTGTGTGATATCTCATCCCATAGCTTGTGACCAACACAGTCACACGAACTTTAATTCCCCAATGCTACCCCGCTCAATATTCTCCCTCCTTTGTACGAGCTCCTAACGTACCCAATACTGGTTGTTTTATGGGCCTTTCAAGGTGGGTATAACCCGACCCCAGTCTGAGCACCCCCAGCAAGTACTCTGTAGGTGCTGGTAGAGAACTCCTGAACCCCACTCATCAGTACATGCTCACCTCATATCTGTGGCAGGTGTCCCTGTCACATGAGATAGGCTCTTTGCTCTGGAAAAGCGAGTGGCAAATCTTCATCTCCTCCCCCTTTCCTCCTTTTGGGTGGAACAGAGTGAATCAGACAGGATGAATGGACCATGATTTTCATCTCAGCTCTTACTGTGTTAGCTTCCCTTCAAGAACTCCTTCCTCTGCTGAACTGTCCAGGGCACTATCATCCCACCCATCAGCCAGGCTTCTAAAGTACCTTCCGCTCATCACCACTCCCACCCAATCATTTGCCATTTCTATTTCCACAACCTCCTCCCCTTCTCTCTACTCACATGGTCGCCACCCTAATTCAGACCCTCGTCACCTCTCACCTGGTCATCAGCCTTTAAAAAATTGTTGGTGCCATCTCCTAGATATCCCTCATGTCCCTCCACCTCTCTCCTCCCATATCATCACTCCAGTTTAAACAAAGGGTATTTTTAAGAAAGGCAAAAGAGGACAGAGAGTAGTTCTCAAATGGGTCTCCCTGTGCCCAGTCCCTGCTTCTTCAGTCCATCCTCCAGAGTCATTTGCCTAAGGCAGAGGTGATTGCGGCTTAATAAACTCCAGTGGCTCTGCATTGATTCAAAGGTCAAAGATGATTTCCTATTGATCTTATCCCTTGTATACGTCTACTTCGTATGTGTTTTATAATGTGCCCTACACAATTTGTGAATAAGTAAATAGCCACAGATTATAGATGCATGATTAAACATTCTTTTACATGACTAAGAAAGTAGGGAGACCATTGCTCTGGACCACAGCTACCAGGTGACAGATCTGGCACTGGAACCCAGCCTGGCAAGCTGCTAGCCCCATGTGCTACCCATTGGTTCCTGTCTTTTTTTTTTCTAAGAAACAAATACAGAAGTTCATTACGGAAACTCTTCTGCCTTAATGATGACGATGTGGACAAAGTGTTCTTACTCACTTTTCCTCTCTTTTCCTCCCCTTCTCCTTCCTGACTGTCCCACTATCTCTTCTCCCATCCTCCCTTCCCCTCCCTTCTGTGCCCTTCCCTCTTCTCCCCTGCTCTCCACCCTGCTTCCTCTCCCATTCCCTCTGTTCTCTCCATATTTCCTTTGAGTCTGAGGGTTTGCCAATTAATCTTTACATGAGGTCAAGGCATGACATTTTCCCTGACTATCTTGTCGACCCAGCAAGCTAGTGAAAAGGCTGTCGGTCTTTAAGAACAGAAATTGACCGTCCTCTGTGGTTAAAGTAAATCCATAATGAAGGAAGGCTGGTGATGGATTAGAAATAAGGACTCATGTCAAACCCACTGTGCTTAACCACCTCCCTCTCCGGAATCTCTATGGAGAATAACAAAACCATCAACAGAAAATCTGTGCTCTCTTCCATGGCATCTCAGCTGGCAGCTGTATACACCAAATTCACCAAGCCATGCATATTTTTTGCCTGTTCAGCCTGACCACTTCCTTCTTACATTCAAACAGAGGGAAACAAACAAAGCCAAGCTTCTTTTCTATCTAATTTCATCTCTGTCTCTCAGATCTCTTTCCTTTCTTTAGGGCCACCTCCTCCCAGAAGCCTCCCCAGATTACCCCTCCTTTATCAGCTAAGAGCTTTCTCACCTTCCTCCAGTTGCCCTACTGTGCTTTGTCTGGATCTCTCTGTCACCTCCATCACACCAGGTCTGGCATAATACTACTACTGAGGCTACTGAGCAGATGTCATATCCCACTGAGTCAAATGTAGGCTTCTTGAGGGCACAGACTCTGTTATATTTTTGTCTTTATAACCCAGAACCAAACACGAGGGCTCAGTAGAGGCAACACTAGCATGGCAGAATTGCAGAGCTCCTGCGCACACAGTGGGCACTTCACAAATATTGGATATTGATGTCAGTGGAAGAGTGTTTGAGACAGGAGAGAAGAGACAGGAACCGATGACTGAGCAAGCAGCGAAGCACGATTAAGCAGTCTCTATGTACCGAGATGGAGGAATGACAACCGCGAAGGTAATTAGGCACATTGGAGATCTAGACAGAGTAGATGAAAGGCAGCCTGAGGGAGGGAGGCAGAGCAGCTGGGGGCTCCTGCAAAAGGCAACATTGGAGCTGAGTCTCAAAGGAAGCCAGAGGTGAGAAGGAAAAACACTCCAGGCACAAAGGACAGAGGCAGCAGATGGAAGCCCTGGATTAGAATGCAGCCTCAGGCATTTACAACTCTGTGGCCCTGGGTAAATAAATGACTTTACCTCAGTGAGCCTTGGCTTCCTCATCTATAAAATGGGGATAATAATAGTACCTAGCTCTGATTGAATGTGTATAAATGTCACAGAAATATCGGTTAGTGTTACTGTTGCTGCTGGTTCCTACTCGTGGGAGAGAAGCTGTGAGTAACCCAAGGCCGTGACCGTAAATCTCGTCTTACCTGGACAGTCTATGTTGCAGCCTAAGTTGGGGAGAAGGAGAACATCCCTGACGCCCTTCAGCCCAACGATGTGTCCATCTATCCAAGCGGAGGCTGAGCCCGTCCCTTTGGGTCCAATGACAGGACTTCTTTTCTGAGTCCTTCAATAAAACCCAGGATCCCCCAGATACAAGAGAAGTTCCACACCAAGCAGGACAACATTTAGAAATACTAAATGCTGGAGAGATATCATGGAGTAGGGGACAACAGATGTGGAGCTGGGAAGACCTGGGTTCAAATCATGCCTTTGTCACCCTGAGCAATTTGTTGAACCTCCCTGTCTGTCAGCTTCTCATCTAAAAAATGAGAGGGTTTGGACAACATGGTCTCTCATGGCCATTTCAGCTCTAACCTGCTTATCCTACGATTCTTTTGAATCCACTTGTAATGAGGGTAAAGAGCAGCCCCCACCCCCAGTCTACTCGGACTAGAGCACCCACCCATGCAGTGCTGAGTGTGCTCCCTGACCCCTTCTCAGGGAAATAGGCTCCGCTATGAAGGTCTTGGAGCCTTGGAATGACACAGCAAACCCTAGGTGGCCCTTGGGACCCACTCTGATGGGAGAGGGGTCGGGACACCACATCGGACTAAAGACCGAGACAGCATCTGCTTTGTCTCTGTTGTTATCTCATCTCCGTCTCTTATCTGTCTTCTGTTGCTATGTCTGTCTCTGACTCTTTGTTTCTGTCTCTCTTTGTCTCTGCCTCCAATCCATTTGTTTCTCTATCTCTGTCTCACTCTGTTACTTTCTGTCTCTGTCTTCATGTTGGTCTTTCTCTCTTTGTCTCTGTCTCTGTCTTGCTCTTTGTCTCTGCCTCCCTGTCTTTGTCTCTCTCTGTGTCTCATTCTCTGTCTGTGTCTGTCTCTATCTGTCTTCATCTTTCTCTCTTTGTCTCTGTCTCTGTCTTGCTCTGTCCCTATCTCTCTGTCTTTGTCTCTATCCGTGTCTCATTCTCTGTCTGTCTGTTTGTCTCCGTCTCTCTCCCTCACTTGAATATCTAGCATATTTGACACTGGGAGAACATGTAAATGTCACACATGGAAGCCGGCAGATGTTCTGGCCTAGATAAACTTGAGAGTGGATCTCCAAGCCCTGGCTACTGCTGCTGCTTCTTTTTTTCTTTCCTGGGGGTAGACAACTCAATGATAATCTTGAGTTGGACATTTCCAGTTCTGCAGGTGTCATTGGGAACTCAGAAGTTTGGGAGCCCCTGGGTTCCTTCAGTAGGTTCTGGTTGCACTAGAAGAAATGTTTTCTACAGTTAGTATCTTTCTTGGAGGAAAAGACAAAAGACACCCAACCAGAGTCAGAGGAGTTTAATTCCTGCCTAGAAGAAGAGAGTATAGAGTCAAAGGTGAGATGCTGGTTCAGCAGCCCTCTAAAGTGCTCATTATTTAGGTATTTTGAGTCTCAGCCTTCTAGGAGAAAATGATGGTAATTCGAAGTCACTGCTGCTTAAGTTTTTGTCAAAGCATCCTTGCGAGTCATGTTTTTGACCATTTCTTTTGTGTTGCGGGAATAAATAGCTGTCCCATATTCAACTGAATATTGAGGATCTTTCTACTATGTACTCCTTTTTGAGCAGAATATTAAAATGAACTAAACCTAAACTTTAAATGATATGTCCCAGGGCTCTGGACCTGGGGGTGTAGAAAGCCAAAATTCGAGAAAAAAATCCTAACCTTTTTTCAGAGGCCAGTCTTTCCCCAGGACTAAACTCAGTCTATATATGCCTAGGTCCAGAGAAGCAAGAGGCCCCTTAGTGAGACAGAGAGAGGATGAGCATCTCAGTCCCTCCAGGCCCCTACAATGGTTATATGTCATTGCATATTTTTGTTCAAATGCTCCAAAGGTAACTTAAGCCCCAAGCTTCAGAAAGCAGCCAGTGCCATCCATGAGAAAACACAAAAGCTGGTGACCCTGTTTTCTGTCTCCAGCTAATGCAATTATTTCTTCCCTTAGGAGACTTATCATTCCCTCCAGATACGTATTCAGCAAAGCTCTTTCTGTGCCATCATCTCCAGGCACCTCAGATCATCCCTGATTTTCTCTCTGTCATCTCCATCACACCAGCCACTTCACACTCCCCAAGGTCCGCATTGTTTTGTTTCCATATGGCCCCATTTGCAGCCACTTGACACTCAGGTGGGGCTCCTGACTTCCAATTAACACATGGGGACTCTGTGTGTATGTGGGGGGGGGGCATCAAACCCGAGTTCAGGAGGATCTGTAACCTTTGAGTAAAAAGAGGCAGGAACCTGCCTACTTGGCAAATTTTATAAGAACCTACAATTAGTGTATAAAAAAAAAGTGACCTGCAGGGCACAGGTGCTCCCCTGAACCTTGTTGGTGGCGGTCTTTAAGGTAAAAGAGAAAGTAACAGATGTTATGCATCAATATGGATGTATGTATCAATACGTGTGTATACATATATATGTATGTATAGAGATATGTGGGTGTGTGTATATATGTATATGTGTATGTATATATCGATATGTGTGTATGCGTATGTATGTATGTATAGAGATATATGGGGGTGTGTATATATGTATATGTGTATGTATGTATCAATATGTGTGTATACATAGATATGTATGTATAGAGATATGTGGGTGTGTGTATATACGTATATGTGTATGTATGTGTCAATATGTGTGTATGCGTATGTATGTATGTGTAGAAATATATGGGTATGCATACATATGTATATATGGATATATGTATCAGTCTCTCCAGGGTCCTGATTGCAGCAGTGTGGGCATTCCTTCTCTTTACATGTCATTTCACAACCACTCTCTGAATTAGAAGATGGCCTAGAGTTATTCTGACAAAAATGCAAATGTCACCCTTTGGCCACGTTGAGAATCTCTGCACTTGGCCAGGCTGGCCCTCAGATAGCCAGCACACCGTTGATTCCAGGCCTTTGAAGATGCAGGGTCATCTCCATATCACCAAGATATACCATACGAGGACCTTGGCAAAAAAGGACAATCGTTTATTAAGCACCTACTAGGTGCCAAGCTCCATGCAGAAATGCAAAGGCAAAGATGAAGGAGTCCCTGCCTGAAGGAGCTCATATTCGAATGGCGGGAAACATAGTCCAGTCTCTGGCTGCCATCTCCAAGGAGCATTACTTGAAAAAGCAGTGATAAAGAGGACTCCCTCTTGCCTTGCCCTCGAATGACTTGGATGCCTCCTATTTCCATGATGTTTTCCCACCCCAGCTTTGCAGGAATAGGAGGATAAATTGGAGTTGTGTTCCCAGGGAAAGTCCTCTTTTTGCACTGCAGACAAGGCTATGTAAAATGCTGTCTATGAACTCCAGAGAACCTCAGCTACACATAAGCATATTTTTCATACAAAGAATAGGACCAAGAGTACATGAGAAGGCAACATCTAATCTTGGAAAATGAAATCATTTATTGTGGTTTTTCTCCTGCAAAGATATTCTAATACCATGTTGTTTTAAACATGATTCAGGGGTGGCAGTTTTTTCATTTTATGGATGAGAAAACTGAGGCCCTGAGAGGGGAGGAGGATGGTCAAACTGTCAGTGAGTACTGAAAACAGGAGAAATTTCAAGCCAATCTTAAAATGATTCATAGTATATGAGGAAAGGCAGCGTCTACTCACTAACCATGATTCACAAACAGAAAAATCTCTTGCAGGACCATTATTTAGCCACTAGATGACAACACGAGCCCCTTTCCTGATCTCACAATCTAGGCTCTGGGAAGTGCCATACCCACCTTGGAAGTTTGCACATGCCATAAGCCCTGAGTATGCTGGGCTTTCTATAGTTCTCAGAGAAACATTGAACTTCTGTTGTTAAGCTTGAATTCCTCCCTCTAGGGGACAGCACTGACTCTTTGGGTTTGTGAATTTGTGAATTTTATTGAGTTAAAAGGCAGCTCTCAAGCCTCCACCTGCTAGAGAAACCCAACCTCCTTCTTGAATTGACTATGTTTCAATGAACCCAAGAAACATTGCCCTATCATAACAGAGCTGGCTCTCAACAAAAGTAAACAAAAATGCTTGGGAACTGTGACCGGTCATGATTTTCTTACCTTTTGGCATAGAATTGATAAGTAAATTAACGGTGAATTATTCGGAAAATATTATAATATTATTATCATTATTATAAGAGAACAATGAATAATAAATGTGCCCTAGATGAAGGTTCAGTTACAACTTAGGAAATATTCTATTAAATATCTGGCTTGAATATAAACAACAAAGTCACCATAGGACATTCAATTCATACCTTCATCAGGACTGGGCGTCAAGCAAAGATGCAGCCCTTCTGGACACAGGCTCTTGGCTCAGCCTGGAGTGTGAAAGCCAGCTTCACTATGAATCAGATCTCATAATGATTGGGACTGGCACAATTCCTCCCTCTCCTGTCACTTGTTGACTACTTCCAGCCTCATCCAATCCTTGATGAGAGATCTCAGAAGCCATCCTTGGCAATGAGTCACTCTGCCATCATCCTACCAGTGTTGTATGCCTACAAAACCTGGACAGGAAGGTGAATAGCTCCTGTTTCACACTCAAACTCTACTGCAGAGAGCAGAAACTCAGATGGGCTAGCCACACGGTTAGAATACCAAGCATTTTGTTTGCTGCTGTTGTTTGCCCTTTGTTCTCAAGAGGATCGATGACATCAGGAAGGTGATGTCTTGACTTGCCAGTGAATTAGATTTAAGTGAGTCAGAGCTATGAGAAATCACTAGCCTCACTCTCCCCTCCAGAGCCATCTGAATACAGTGGCAAGATGTAGACCGGGATGACTGGAGATGGTCCTGGATGCAGTGGGAGACTTTGGCCTTTTCAAGCTAAGGTCTTTCCCAGGTCTCAGTTTGTCTAAAGCAACGTCCATTCAGCGATTAAAGCTAAGTAAGAAATGAGGCAAAAAATGGCCTCTTACCTAGTCAAAAAATAATCATTCTGGAAGGGGAAACCCCTCAGGGTTTCTGGGCAAAAGGGGAATGATTGCTCTTTACACTCACTCTGAGCCAACAAAACCCAAACAATGGCCAAGTGAGGCTTGGACTGGGACCTATTGTTGGCCACTCCACGAGATCCAGAGTGATTTAGGTTTAAGACAAGGTCAAGCAACTTCATTTGAATCCTTTATTAATCCTTTTGAATGCTTTATAAGAGCCTGGACCTTCAATGCTGTATTTCAAGAAGTCATAGATGAAACTACATGGGACTACTTTATGGAGAACTCACACAAGGCAAGTGCTCACATAGAAGTCAGAGACAAGGACACTCTCAAGGTCTCTCCAAAGAACTTTGAAGTGGATTGTGAGACACGGCAGATACTGGTACAGGACTGCCCAGCATGGTGTGCCCTCATCACAGAAGGCACCGCACTCTATGAGCAAAGCAGAATTGCAATAGCTCAAAGGAAACATGAGATGTGCACATTTAGAGACAACTCCACTCCAAATGTTCATATGGACTCTGTGCCCAGCCTGTGGTAGAGCCTTGAGCTCATACTGGTCTGATCAAACACAGTCAGACACACTATACCTTGATCCCAATATAGTGATGTCATTTTGATTCTCTTTAAAAAGGTAGGCCAACATCCAGCCATGGCATCTCCCTCTCCAACTATGTGTACTATCCTTCTCCTCCTTCAATTGTGTCTTTCATCATTCCTTCTCTTGATCTCCTGCCCCAAATCCACAGCTGTTCTGTAGGGGAAAGGAGTGTGAAAGGGGGAGCAAGGCCAACTGCAGAAGCAATACCATCAGATTCTAGACTTTGGAATATATCTAATCCGGCCCCAGCATGCAACAGATGAGGAAGCCGAAGGGCAGAGGGGAAAGGTAACTTACCCAAGGTCACAAGCGACAGTGCCAGGAAACGAAGCCACATCCTGTGACGCTAAGTCTGGTGCTCCTTCCACCGAACCAAGCTGACTAAATTGATAAGCAGACTGTTTCCTCAGAAATCATTCCCAAATAAAAACACACATAAAAAGAACAGCTTTCCTTGGCAAAACCCCTCAGCAACATCTTCTGTCTTCATGAAGCAAGATTTTCTTGGACCTTCTTTCACAGCAATTAAGACTTCAAGCAGCTCTGTGCATGTGGCCTAACCCTCAGGTCTATTAACCATCTTTGGCAGGATTTTCTCAGCCACGCACCCTGGATGCTTTTCATGCCTTTTGTTAACATTGGTTTTCCATACTGATTGTTTAGAAAATTCCTCCTAACACATAAACCATGTCTATACACGACATCTTATCTAACTGTACTCTCTTTTGCATACCCAGACTTGACCCGCCTATATCATTTGTCTATTTTTCTTGTGTAAGGTCGATTGAGAGGAAAGTCCCTGATTAACTTGAAGGTAAGTGAGTTTTTTGGAGGCTTTAGAGGGCCTCCACATGGAGGCTATGGACACATGAGATTAAAATTTACATTCTCTTTGGGCGGAGCACCTGCAGGTAAGGCGTGATACCCTACATGGACAGAGAGAGGGAAGGAGGGAGGAAGGGAGAGGGAGAAACTGGCTAGTTCGAGTCTGGTCTCCAGTGGGAAGACCCCTTTATCACCCACAGAGGTAGTCATTTATCCTTCACTCTCAAAGGAACCACGACAGCAGGGAGGTGATGCCGTGACATGTAAGTGAATTGGATTTGAGTGAGGGAGGGCTGTGTCAAGTCACCAGCCTCACTTTCTCCTCTGGAACCGTCTGAGTCCAGTGGCCAGAAGTCCATTAGGACAACCGGAGATGCAGTGGGGAACCTTGGCCTTTTCCAGCTAAGATCATTAACAGGTCTCAGTTTGACTGTGGCAACACCCATTCAGTGCATTTTCTTTCTTAAAGACCAGCCTTAACTCCTAATCACTCTGGATCTCATTGATTGACCAATAATAGGTCCCAGACCGAGCCCGACTTTGTCATTGTTTCAGCTGTGACCGGCTCAGAATGAACGTAAATAGCAGTTGTTTCTGCTTTGGCCAGAAACCCTGACGATCTTTTCCTCCTAGACAGATTTTTTTAATCTAATTTTTTTTAACTAGACAAAGAAACCATTCTCTGCCCCATTTATTATTAAGCCTTAATCACAGAATGAGTGTTGCCTTAGTCAAACTGAGACCTGTTAATGACCTTAGCTTGAAAAGACCTCCAATTTGTGTATGTATGTGTAGAATTTCTTTAATTTCTTAACACACATAGATATACACATACATATATGTATATAAGTTATGTATATATGTATGTGTCTATGTTTATAGACACATGTGTGTACATGTATATCTTTATTTTATATGGTGTGTGTGTGTGTGTGTAAACACAACATAAACACCTTGGTATCTGGTGTTTCTAACACAAAGGTGGGCAGAAGGAACCAGCACAAGTATGTCTTGGAATTTGATCCAGGATGAAGCAGAAGCCAAAGGCTTATAGACTACTTACTGACTATCACGAATCCCTTCTAGAGAGAGAAGGCTCTAGATGAACCAACCCTTCACCCAACACTAAGGAATGTTACTCCATTCCATTCCACTGCAGGAAAAGCAGCAAGGTTTGCCCAAGGTCACAAAGGGAGTAAGTGAGTCTGACAAAGAGTTAAACCTGACTGAAATGATTGAAACACACACATATATGTATATACATGTGTGGGATGAAAGACACTCACCAATTAAAAGTTAATAAGGAGCCATTTCAGGGTGGGAAGAGAAATTAATTTTATTCAATTCTTGAGAATTGGGCATCCTCTGCTAGCACAGAGAAGAACCAGCAAAGGAAGCGCTTTACAAGAGGCAAAGCACCAATAATTATACCTAACACAAGAGAATTCCCGCCCACCTCTGACCCTTCCCACCATCGGCTGGGAAGTGGGCTTACAATCTGAGCACAAAAGCTAAACAAAGAACCGGGAAATTGAGGCACAGAAACTCCAATTCCCATTCCCATAGTTAATGATTACAACTGAGGTGACATCTATAAATCTGAAGAAGGAGAATAGGATAAGGGGAGGGGGAGACCCTCTCCATTCTTCTACAGTGCTTTTACAGTAAAGGAAATCAGTGACCCTGTTCTTACTGAGCAAACCTTTAAACCAGAACCAGAAGAAAGAACAGAAAGTTTCAGGGTAAACTTTCCCAGAGGCTGAGCCATGAGACTCCCATGGCCTCAGAATTTTTCCACTTCCCTATTTCCCTATTTCTTGATTTTTAAACATTTCTGAGTATAGATATAGATAGTATTTGTACACATCTTCCCTGCGATGTCTTCGCATTTTATTTACCTCACACACACGTATGTAATAGATAGACATGTGTACTTTTATTATATGTGTACATGCTGTTCAGTCAGTTCAACGTGTCCAGCTCTTCATGGCCCTGTCAGAGTTTTCTCAGTAAAGATCCTGGAGCGCTTGGCCGTTTCCTTCTCCAGCTCATTTTACAGATGAGGAAACTGAGGCAAACAGGGCTAAGTGACTTGCCCAGGATCACACAGCTAGCAAGTGTCTGAAGCGGGGTCTGAACTCAGGAAGGTGAGTCTTCTTGACTCCAGGGCTGGCACTCTATCTAGCTGCCCTACAATACAAACCACTGACAGAGGATGGTATGTGTATGTATATTTGTATCAAAAGGACTGGAAACAGATAATACACACACACACACACACACATATGTATATACACTTACATCCAAAAGGAGTCTGAATCTTCTTTCACAATTGTCAAAATTCTCCAGCCAGGCAGCACACCAAGCCTGGAGTCAGGAAGAGTCATCTTCCTAAGTTCAAATCTGGTCTTGGACAATTGTTTCAACCGATTCTCATATAGCAAGGACTTAAGGCCCTCTCCTATCGGGGCCAAACCCCTCAGAATCCACTTCAGCTGCCATCATCTGTATGAGACATATCCTGATTCTCCCAGCTTCTGGTACCCTCCCATCAAAAAGTACTTTGTATACTGTCTTTTCTGCATCTGGGCCCTCGGCCAATATGCTGTAAGCTACATGAAGACAGAAAGCATTCTTTTTGTGCCTGGCACATCATAGGTGCTTAACAAATGCTTGTTGAGTAAATGAAATGGAAGGAAGGAAGGAAGGAAGGAAGGAAGGAAGGAAGGAAGGAAGGAAGGAAGGAAGGAAAGAAAGAAGGTAGGGAGAGAGGAAGGAAGGGAGAGAGGGAGGAAAGAAGAGAGGAAGGAAGGGAGGGAAGAAGGAAGGAAGGAAGGAAGGAAGGAAGGAAGGAAGGAAGGAAGGAAAGGAGGGACAGAGAGAAGAAGGGAGGAAGGAAGAAAGGAAGGGGGGAGGGAGGAATTTTAGCTTAATACAAAGGACTTTATAAAAACTAGAGCCATCCAACAATGGAATCAGTTGCCTCAGAAAATGGGCTTACCATCCCTGGAAAGGGTTAGTCACCCTCTGGCAGGAACACTGTGGGACTGACTACTGCACTGAGTGGAAGGTGAATTGAGCGACTCCCCAAGTTCAGTCCAACTCAAGGACTCTGTGGCTTGAGGTCTAGCCATGGCTGCTTCTGGAATGCAGATTCTCCTTCAAGACAGGAAGCTGCTACTCCTTGAGGAGTCAGAAGGGAAAGTGGTGCAGATGGTGCTCACATAGCATAACAATAATTGGCAGACCCCTTTAGAAAGTATGACTGTGAAATGACAACTTCACAGCTGGAACAAACAAAGAGGTTATCATCTTCTATTCTAATGAATGTCGAAGGTGGATTTTATCACCAAAGTAACACTCGAACAGTTAGACACTTAATCATCAAAGCAAAGCCAGCCAGCCAGCCAGAGGCAATTGAACAATATCATACTAAGGCCACTCGACATTTCTGGTTCCTTTGCATGGCCCAGCTCTATGTCTTGTAATCATACTGGAGTGGAAGCCAACACAGTTCTCAGCCCTAGTGAACATCTGGTTCCTATCACCACGTCCCATCTCCACACCTTTGAATAGGCTGTCCTCTATGCCTGGAAAGCTTTCTGTCCTTACCGTTTCCTCTTGGAGTCCCTGGTCCCCTTCCAGACTCAGCTCATGTGTCACATTCTACATCAAGAGGTTTTCCTCTTTGCTGTCCCCTTCCCATTCAGTAAGCAAACTCCAGGAGGGTAAGGATGATTTCACCTTTGTCTTTTGTATCGCTGCTGTTTACTAAGTTCCCTGGATATAGGAAGTGCTTAATATGTTTTTAGGGATTGATTGATTCATTCATCACAAAACAGGAAACAAAGAAAGTGCCAGGAAGTTAGTGTGGTACAATGGAAGGATCAGAAGTTCTGAAGTCAAAGGACCTGAGTTCAAATTCTACCTCTCATATTTACTAGTTATGTGACCTTAGACAAGTCATTTAACTTTCCTGGGCCTCAGTTTCCTCATATGTTAAATAAAGGGGTGGACTATATGGTCATTAGAGACCTAATGTTCCTGCCTGCCATAAAGCTCAGATGATTAAGACCTATGAATTTCCTTCATCTTGTTACTTGATGAAACGAGAATCCAAAATACTTAAATGATGGTGCCAGGCATTTATTTTGTAGAAATCTGTGATAATATTCTGTAGGATCCTACTAGAAGGCAAGAGGATATGTTGAGATGCCCATCTCCATCCTGAAGAGCCACACTCCTTATGATGTCTTTTTCACTGATTTCAATGTTTTGTGTGCATTATCTCAATTCACAAAATAGGGACTTAGAGCAAATATATCAACATTACCAATTTGCTAATTAAGAATGAATTTTCACAAAATATCAGACTTGGATAGTTGGAGTTAACGATGGGTGAGATAAGCACCCAAATGGCTCTATGTTTTTTTTTAATATTTTATTTTTCCCAATTACATGTAACGACAATTTTTAACATTGATTTTTTTAAATTTTGAGCTCTAAATTTTCTCCCACCCTCCCTCAACTCCCCCCTCTCTGACACGCTAAGCAATTCGATATAGCTTATACATGTGTAATCACATAAAATATATTTCCATATTAGTCGTGTTGTGAAAGAAGACAGAGACCCAAAGGGAAAAAATGATCCCCCCAAAATAAAGAAAATGAAAAATAGTATGCTTCCATCTTCATTCGGACTCCATCAGTTCTTTCTCTGGAGGTGAATAGAATTTTTCATGATGAGTCCCGTGGAATTATCTTGGATGATTGTATTGCTGAGAAAAGCTGTCATCCATGGCTGACCATCACACAATGTTGCTGTTACTGTGCACAATGTTCTCCTGGTTCTGCTCACTTCACTTTGCATTAGTTCATGGAAGTCTTTCCAGGCTTTTCTGAAATCAGCCTGTTTGGCATTTCTTAGAGTACAATAAGGGAAAACTCAAAATGGTAGACAAGTAAAAATGAGTGGATTCTAAAGTACCACTCCTTAATGGGAAACTCTCCTGGTCACATGAATTGGACATTGAATCATTGACACATAGAACCTTTTCGAAGCTACCAAAAAACTCTGAAACTAAGGTTATGTGGATAATCATTTATCTGATGAAGGAGCATAATAAAGAGGAAGTGCAAAAACATACAAAAACACATTAGTCTGACTTGTGTTTCTTTTAAAAAACATATTGCTGAAATGATTAATGTGGAAATGTTTTACATGATTGCATACATATAACTTATGTCGGATAGTTTATTGCCTTAGGGAGGGGGGAGGGAAGGGAGAGAGAGATAGAATTTGGAATTCAAAAATAATGTCAAAAATTGTTTTTACATGAAATTGGGGGAAATGAAATATTATTAAAATACATATTACTGATCAATCAAAACCACTTATTAGGGTTTGCTGTGTGCCAGGCATTGTGCCAGGCTCGTACAAAGAAAAGACTATAACAATAGCTAGGCTCTGATCAGAAATACTAAGAATATGTCCTTTCTCCAAGGAATATGGTCTAAGTGCTAACCCAAAGTAACACTGCCTACTGAGAAAACATGCTCACATAAGGAAGTCATGATATGGGGAGGGAAGTATGATGGATGGCATTCGAGTGAGGAAGGAGGTAGAAAATTGTTATGAGAAAATATTACAGATCACTGAGTCAGAAAGAAAAAATAGCTGAGGCATTTGGGAAATAGATCCTAAGTCTGGTACAGTAAAAAGGCACAGTGGTGAAGGGATAGGCCAAATTATCCTGAACTCCCTGATGAAAACAGAGCGGCAAATGATTCCTTGACTTGCTAGGACAATCACTGCATCTTGGAAAGTGTAGAAGAATCAACAAGGCAACATCCTCTTCTGTTTCTGCTTTCACCAATGAAGAATGGGTGCAGTGATAAAACATGACATGACCTTTGGCAGGGAGTGATGAGGGAGAGAATGCTCCATCCTACAGTTTTTTATACAGAAGAAGAAGAAAGGAAAGTACCATCTGATGTGTGCCCCAGCTTTGTGAAAGAGCAGATTCCACTTGATTCAGAGAAAGGATAGGTCCAATCCTAATGGACTCATATTCTCCAGGGGAGTCAGTCTCAAGAGGGTTAGAAAATTCCCAAGAACTTCCGCATCTAAATGAAGAGGGCAAAAGTGAATTGTTTAAAAGGAGCAGAAGAGGAGAACAAGGGCAGATAATGGGGGTAGGTGATAAAGTTCTCTAAGAAAAATTGGGAGACACCAGAGCTCCAGGTCTGGGGCTGGGAAGAGAAGCTAATGACAGCAAGAAGAGATCTCATTTCAGTATGTTGGGCAAAGAGGAAGATCAAAGCTAGCCCAGGGCTGCTCTTTAGAGAAGACACAACAATAATAAAGGGCACCGGAGACAAGGCTGAGCTACTCTTGCTTTGCTGATGCTTTCTCTGCCAAGAGAATGAGAAGAAGAAATGAGCAGGACAGATCAAGGATTAATAGAGAGTTTGATATTCAAGGTAAGTAGGGAGAGAGTAAGAGATCTCCCAGCTTCTCCTGAGCAGCTCAAATCACCTGGTTGAGGCAAACAACATCCCTGAGTGTTTTTGGTAATTGTGTATGCAGAGCTACTCAAGGATATCTGAAACACCGGTCTGATTAATTCAGAGAAGCAGAGTAAAACTTACAAGAACTGGAGCAAAGCAAATATATGCATGTATGTATGTGTGGATGTGGATGTATATACACACATATATACACACATGTGTATGTATACACACATGTATAACATACAAATATACAACGGTTACCAAAAATGTCAGCGGGAAGAATAATCCCCTAATATTTGAAATGGAGCACTGTAACATTGTAATGACTAAGCCTGGGCCCAGAGGAGAGCTATAAAAAGACACTTCCCCCCAACCCCTTTGCAGAAGTGGAGGGATCATGGGAGTGGAATACTGCTGATCATGCCAGAATTTATTTAATATGCTTTCATTTCACAGAACTTTTCTTTTTTTCTTTCTTTGTACTTTATTATAAGGGATACTTGGGGGAGGGGGTGAGAAATGCATTGGGTAATATAGGTCATCTGAAAATGAAAGATAGACATACAAATTATTTTAAAATACAAATTTGAATGAAAGATCATAAGGAAAGGGAGACATACTCCAAGACTGAAGAAGAGTAAATTTCCTGATTTTCCAAAAAGAGAAGAGAACAGAGTCTGCTCATTATAGGTCAGTGAGCTTGACTTCAAACCTGGGCAAAATTCTAGACTGCCTTATGAAAGAGATGGTTAGAGAATATCTAAAAATGAAAGGAATGGTAACAAGGGTCAGTGTTAGCCTGGCTTCTTCAAGAGCAGATAGGGCCAGAATAACTTCATTTTCCCTTTTGACACAGTTACTAAAAAGATGGATAAAGAAAATACTATGGATGTAATTGACCTAGATTTTAGCAAAGCATTGAACAGTTTGTCACTCCACGCTTGTGGAAAAGATGAAGATGTGAGCTAGACAATAGAATAATTGGGTTCCCAGTTGACAATGAACAATTTATAAGCATCATTTTTATCTGGCCATTAAACCATGGCCAAATAGACCTACTCTATAACTGGATCCTCTTCCTCAGAAAGAAGCAACTTTTGGGTCTTTCATGATGACTAAATTTATACTACTGTGTCCATGTAGGTCCATAACAAAAGATAACGTCACTTCAGCAAACCAAATAGGAAGAATCCATTTCAAACCTCTAAGTCTTCCCCCTTCCCACTGGTATTATCCTTTATTTCAGCCATCTTGAAGCTCTCTCCTACTTTTCTTGGTGGGCTAAAAGACAAGTCTCAAGTCACTAAGTTCAGTTCCCTGAATAAAGTTAGACCTATGGATGCTTTGCGTTGGAAATACAGCTTGAGGCTCAGAAATTGTTTCTTCTTTCCCTGTGAGGCAGAGTATTAAGATATGGTGGTGTTAGAAATACCCTTGACACAGAAATTCAGGTATCAAGGGCAATTTATTATTATTGAGGAATCCAAAGGAATTGGTAAACGTTCCTGGCCAGGAGCTGTCTCTGCCCTCCTTTAAGAAGAGGAAGTACTGTTTACAAAAGTGAGATCCACTTTATAGTGTTAGATCAATGCAGATTGATGCACCGTCAACTCAGTATCTCTCTTTGGAGAGTGCATTGGTCAACTTCACTCTTCCTGATACACCTTTTTGTGTGTTTTCTCCTTGATATGTGTAAGCATATCCCCCTCCCCTCATCATACATCCAATGTTCAAAAATGGCGGAAAACTCCTCCCTGTAGGTGTGTAAGGTAATATTCAATTAGCCAATTAAGCATGAGTGGTAGCCATCTGACCCAGTTCTCTGTTCAACCCTGACCATTGTCTGGCCAATTTAGGCCAGTTTTCCTAACATCCTGAGTCTGTGGTTTTTGCAAAACCACAAACTTTATTCGGATTGGCTGGGGACCCTTATCCTGGTTAATTTTTACTCCTTCTTTGATCAAGCTGACACTCCATTAATTATTCTGTGGAACTTAATTATTCTGTGGAAACCTAACTTTCCCTAACTTTTACCAATCTCTCACAGTGTCATAACTGATAGACTCTTTATTTTAAAGAATTTCCCTTTCTATGAATTTCCTAAGAATGGGAGCTATCCATACTATTTTTCCTATTTGCATTATTGTGCTCTTGTACCCAAGAATCCTTGAATAAATATTGCCCTGAACAATTCAATTTGGATCAATTCAGTAAGCCTTTATTAAACATTTACTATATGTCAGACTCTGTGAAAAGAGCTAAAGATACAAGGACAAAAATAAAGCTCTCCATCCTCAAGGAATTTACCTTGTACTTGGGGAAACAACATGTGTGCAGATAAATTTAATGGAGAATTGCCCAAGAAGGGCACAGGGGGAGTGGAGAGGAGGAAAAGAATGGATGCCACTGACCTTAAAGCAGGTGCCAATATTCTCTGCCTGATTTCAGCCCTTAGGATTTGTGTGGATATTCTCTTCCCACTTCCAGTTCAATTTGATGTGGGCAATTAGCAAGCCAGTTTCCATCCAGGAGAGACTGAGGTAGTCCTAGTGGGTGGGATTGATACTTCTGGGGGATGAGATTTTCTCTGGTTGGCTGAGAATCCATCAGAAGAACTGATGAATCAGGAGTAACTGAGTCAAAACCAAGTGTGCCATCCAAAGGGGAGATCCACTTCTCCACTGGTCACTGTACTATTTCCTGCCCAGGTGCCCAGTGAAGGAGAAATGTTCCAATATCCGAGGCAAAGGGAGCAGCAGCAAGCTTGCTTCTCCACTCAACCACCAATTCAGCTGTGAGTACTCAGTCCTTCTGCTTTGTTTGGTCACGGGCGGTATCAGGTGAATTAGTATGTTGAGAAGAAAGTCCCCAGGTGACTGGGAGGTCTACAAGAGCCGATAGATGTCCCATTGGCAACTGAAAGCAGGGGCAGAATTCACCTGATGATAGAGAAAGCAACTGCAGACAAAAGTGCAAAGTCAATTAGTTCCCTAACAATGGCAACAATTCTGGTACCATGAATTCTCATGGCAGAGAGCTACACTTAGGACACATTGCATAAAGATTTTCCAAAAAAGGGAGAGGGAGGGGGAAGACTTCCAGGGCCAAGTGTTGGGAGATATTTCTTGGCCATACATGTTCTCTGCATGTGTATCTTACTGAAATTGTACCCTAAGGTTACTCTTCCTGTGGACCTCCCATTGCACAAGGGGCAAGTATCTCCCGGTTTGGAGAAATTGTGTTGTAACTACTGTTCCTTTTGGGGGTAATTCTTAAAAAAAAATTTAAACTTAAATACAAAATAAGAAAAGAAAAGAAACACTGCCATGCACAGAACAGACAATGAGACAGGATTCAATATAAAACAATAAATTTCAAGAAAATCTACAAAATATATACTACACATTGTTTTCAAAGCTGGGCAGCTTTTCTTTGCTTCTTTGTTAAGTTTTCTTTTGTTCTCTGCTGTGCACCTTTTACTTTATCCACCCCCCCCAGAAGGCTACAATTAAGTGTGGATACACACACACGTGTACATATATATACATATATATGTGTGTGTGTGTGTGGGTATAGACATATATACATATATGTACGTGTGTATGTATATAAACATACACACATACATATACACACATACAGATACCTAGATATCTATAAACATACGCATATATACATATACACTCAAACACATATATGTAAGATCATACTATGCCTCTGTTTTTCCTATCATCTGTTTCTCTGAAGGTGGATAGCATTTTCCTTCATAAGTTCAAGTCTTTTCATATTTTTTCTAAATCACCCAGCTCATCCTTTCCCACTCCACAGCAATATTCAAACCCAGTCATAGCCTATCTGAGAGATTGTCTATTAAAGGATTCCCCCCCAATTCTACATTCCTTCTGTTCTTGGCTACGTAGATTTTATTTATACAAAAAAATTAATTTAAAATAATCAAAATTATCCTTTTTACACTTCAATAGTGCTCTCACCTTAAAATACAGCTTAAGATCTGATACTGCTGAATCTAGTTCCTTTACATCTTTTTTCCCCTGCTTTCTTTGCAGTTCCTGACCTTTTGAGAACTTTTGAACAATTAAACTTTGTTATGATTTTTTCTAACTCAGTAAAAGAATTTTTCAGTAATTTAATTGAGATGTCATTGAATAAATAGGCTAGTTAGGTTAAATGATCATTTTAAAAGCTACGTTGTCTTTACTTACCCATGAACAATAAACATTACTTCAATTATTTAGATCTGAGTTTATTTGTACAACTTGTTCTTGTGGTACTTTCTCAGTAAATCCCTTTTTAAAAAGCTAATGGAATTACATGAGTTGATCAACGTTGGAGAAGAAACCACTTGGGTTTCTTGACAGTATTAAAAATCCCTACAACCTTCAGGGTTACCCGGCTCAGTGGTACTAGAGAGGATATTACAGAGAGGGTACTACATAAGTAAATACAAACTTTATGTAAAATTATACAAAGGAAATTTGAGGCGGATGGCATTAACAATTAAGGAACTGGAAAAGTTTGCACAGAGAAAATGGTACCTAGATTGTGCTTTGAATGTTAAGAGGAATTCCAAGGGGCAGAGGGGAGGAGGGAGAACATTCTAGACACAGAGGCAGGAGGGGGGAGTTGGAACGTCATACGAGGAGAACAGTTAGATTGGGACAGAGAATGCATGAATAAATTCATGAATCTAGTCATCAACAAGCATGTATTGAGCACCTGCTGTGTGCTATGCACTGTCCAAGGCTCTGGAGAAAAGCAGTATGAAATCAGAATGGAAAGGCGGGTGGGAGTCAGATTGTCCACTGAGGTCTTAGGGATCAGGCTGACCACAGGTGGTGTTTGGTGCAGCACCAAGGCCCTTGCAATATCTCTACTGTTCCACTGGCTTTAAGTGCTCAATTTGCTGGATGAAAGCGACTCTCCACAAACATCAACAATTCCAAATTTCTCTGTTTTCCTTCCTTGACCTCATTCAGGATGGAGCTTTTAAGCACTTTTTGCAAGAAAGCTTCTGGGACCAAGAGACCAATGGGACTAGGGCTCCCCCTCCCCAATTCAGTAAGAAGCAAGATTGGGTTGAAAATCATCCATGTGTTTTGAAACATTGCTTCCTTCTAAGTCTCAGAAATATGGCACATATGATCCTGCTTAAGAACAGGCAATATGTTGCTATTTGCCTGCAAAGACTGAACAGATTTCTTTGTAAAGGGGGAGCAATGGACTAGAATTTGTTATATTTCAAGTAGCTTTGGTGTCCCAGTCGTCCTCCTGATATTGACTGCAAACGAGGATGGCTCCGTTCCCAATGTGGAATTTGTGGATCCTCTCCTTGCCAGCTGCCGTCTAACTGGGCTTTGGGTTAGCCCAGAGAATTCAAGTCAGGAAACTTTGTTCCCACCAGGTGCCAGAGAGAGTCTGAGGCCCTGCCGGGATCTCAGCTTTCAGGTGACGGCGGAATAACCGGGTTAAAGTGTGCCATCGGCTCACCCAATTAGAGTGAAGAGAACCTGGCTTTTTGTGACTTCAGCTAGTCCGAATTAAGCACCTTTCATGGGAGGCAGTGTGGGGGTACTTCAGAAGGGAGTAGATGTGCATGGTTTGTAGGGTTTATTTGGTTCCTGCTACAATTCTGCAAATAACTAGAATGGCAGGTCACCAGTCCTGGAAGGATAGTCATGTAGTAATGGTCTCCTTAAAATGACTTTCTTTTTTTTTAACATTACCTTCAGAATTAGAACCCACTTCTGACATATTTCTTGAATGACTGAGAAGTTATATAACTTCCATGGGCCTCAGTTTCCCCATCTGTAAAATGAAAGGTTTGATTTAGATGGCCTTTGAGATCCCTACCAGTGATAGGTCTATGATTCTAGATGGTTTGCAAATACTTAACTACATACACGTTGACTTCCCATTGTAGACTATATATTACCTCTCAGGGATATGCTAAGCCAGCATGCCAGGCATGTGGAGAGCCCCTTCTGCCACCACACTCCCTCAGAGCACCCACAGGTATTCTCAGCCTGGTGACTCAGGGCTTCATATTATGTGATGACAAAAGGTCTTTTAATGCACTGCCGAGCCAGAACTCCATGGGTATGCTAAAGGGGCCAAGCCCAGCCCTCAGGCCTCCTCTTCCATCTTAAAGAATAAGAATGACTCTTTTAAGTTGTCCAGAGAGTCTGGGCAGGTTTCAAGTCTAAGTCTGGGATGGGGCCACCTTCCATTTGGATCTTCTTTCTTTGGGTAGAAAACCTTGTGTGATCACAAAAGACAACTGGCATCTTGTGTTTTCTAGTTAGCTAAGCCCAGGCCAGTGGCTAGTTCTTCTTGTTTGGCCTTCATTCTTGAGGACAACCGTGACATCAGCAAGGGGATGCCATGACATGCAAGGGAACTAGATTCAAATCAGGGAGAGCTATGCAGTCACCAGCCTCAGTTTCTCTCCCGGAGCCATCTGGGTCCAGGTGCCAGCTAAGCCCTCATGGCAACGAAACCAGTGAAAGGGAAAGAGTTGTCTGCAGAGAAAGATCACTGGAGAAAAAGACTACTTGGTTTCCATCAGGCCATAGTAGTGAAATACAAATGTCAAAGAAATATCCCTATAAAGTTTGAATATTAACCTCCTAACTGACTGTAATAGTAAGTTGCTGACTTCTGTCACAATCACTGTAAGATCCTGAATTGCTAAGCATTCCTTTTTCTAGGTGGGAATAAAATATCTGGTCTGTGTTTATACTCTGGGTATTGTTTTGCTTCCCTTCTCTCTTTCTTGGGAGAACTTTCAGACTAGAACCAGAAGTAGAGGCCAAAATAGGGATAGAATTGAAGCACTGGAAGCCTAGTTTCCTAGTTGAGGAGACAAGTTAACCCAGAAGAATGAACCCAGGGCAAACCACAGGGACAAATAAAGGACAAAGATTGGCAAAGTTTGCCAGTCTCTGGGGAATCACACATGTGCTACCCACTGGGGTGGAGATGTGAGCTCCTTGGAGATAGGGACAGATAAGTCTTTGGTTTTGTATCCCCAGTTCCTAGAACAGTGTCCAACATAGTTGTTTGGAAGAAGTTGGAAGAAATTGTTAAAATGAAAATCGCTAGTATAATGTCAACAAAGCCCAGAGTACTGAGCAGAAGGACACAATCATGGAGGTGGGGAGAACTGTGGATGTTTGACACTCCCTAGAATATCAGACTATATATATATATATATATACACACATATATACACATACATACATTTTGTGTATATATACACATATGTGTGTGTAATATATATATGTGTGTATGTATGTATAGGTATATTATGTATGTATGTGTGTGTATGTATGTGTGTGTTAGCTCCTTATTATTTGTTTAAGGGATGGCCTTTGAAAGGGTGGCATGGAAGAATACATTGGAAAAATATGGGTGATAGAAAAATTGAAGATATGAATAAAACTTGATGAGAGAGAGACAGAGATAGAGAGACAGAGATAGAAAGAGAGACAGAGAGAGAGAGAGACAGAGACAGAGACAGAAGACAGAAGACAGAGTGTTTCAACAATCTGACTAGCAGCTGCTGTGGGGGTGTAAAACCAACACCAATCAGCTCACAGAATGCTGCAAGCCCATGTTCTTTTGATCTGCTTTACTAAGGAAAGCAATGTTAAGGGGTTAACAATCTTACTTTAATCCAGCATACAAATATCATTCACTTAGTTCAGGGGAAAAAGCCAGCACCCTGAACTTCAGAGCAAATACAAATAAATTACAAACATACATTTGTAAACAGACCAAATACAATCCATAGTTACCAACATCTGAGTTCAGCCGGGAGCTCGACAATGGCTGGCTCAGAGTCATGCGTCACTACTGCTGTAGCTCAGAACTCCAAAAAAAAAAGAAAGCCAGCCTCTGCTTTTATATATCTTGTTCAGGGTCAAAGGCGAGTCACACATGCAACTCACCCACATGACCTAAAATCGTCACAAAAATTCAACTTAAACCCATGTGGTCTAAAAGGCTCTGATGTCACAAACATGTCATTCAAACACATGTAAACTAGGCTTTCCTTTGAGGCAAGGAGGTCATCAAAGACTCTTAATTTAATCAAGGAAACAAAAGCCAAATTCTTCAAGGGCACTTGGTTGAATAAGTGCTAAGAGCTCACCTTGATTCCCAATACACAGAGACAGAGGACGGAAAGAGAGAGGGAGAGAAATTGGGGAAGCTGAGAAAGAAACCCACCTAAGTTAACTTTACTTAGATCTCATTTGTTACCTATTACTAAAGACTGAAGAAAAATGTGCCAAGCGAGCTGGATCATGAAATCTGCCCATGGTGAATATTTTCATAGGCTCAGGTCTTTTTGAAGCTAGTCTGTAGGACTGGCCAGAGTGCCAAGGAAGAAGTGGGCACATGCTGAAGACCCAATGGAGTTTAGCTTGCTGATTCTCTTCACCCACAGCGGTACCTTCTCTTCTTTTCTTTAAAATCTCTGCCTCTCTCATTGCCCTCTGACTATGCTTTATTCATATTAGAAACCAAAAGAACTTTATCCATCACCTCTGCATTCATTCATTCATTCCTCTTCCCCACTCTGGGAAAGAAGCGTCTTTACTCCTTTCTGCTTTCCAAAGCTAAGCCTTCCATGTGGTGTTCTTATTAAGATCATTGTCATCATCATCGATAATGGTGGTGGGATCTCTCTTTCTTTAACATCACGTTCAAGTCTTTACCCTCCCTTATGCAGCAAATCATCCTTTTGAATAATGTTTTTAAAAGAAAGATTTAAAAAGCTGTTCAGTCAAACCAGCATATCAAACATGCTTCGCAATGTATGTGATATTCTATACCCATAGTCCCCCACCAGTCAGAGGAAGGGAGTCTATTGAATTTTCTCGATTCTTCGATGCATCCAACTTGGTTGTTATAATTACAAAGTGCTACATTTTGCCTTTTTTGGTTCCCTCCCTTCACATGTTACAGCCACTATTTTCATCATATTCCTGGCTCTTTACTCTGAGAGAGTTCTTGTGTCTTCACATCAGGCAGTTAATAAGCATTTTAAGTGCCTCCTCTGTGTCAGGAACTGAGCTAGGAACTGTGGATACCAAGAAAAAAAGTGAGACACTCTCTGTCTTGGGGGTGGGGCTTACATTCTAATGGAGGAGAGAACGTGTACATTTATAAACACATATAAAATCAACAGGACAGAATGGGGAAAAGGCAGTAGCAGTTGGGGAGGGGGATCAGAAAAGGCCTCATGTAGAAAGCAGATCTGGAATTGAGTCTTGAAAGTAAATAGAAATTGGAAGAGGCATAAGCAAAGAGGAAAAGGAATTCCAAGTGTGGAAGACAGCCAGTGTACAGAGAAAGGAAATGCAGTGTCGTGTTGGAAAACAGTAAAAAAAAATTGCGCCATAGGATGCTTTTCGAAATTCTTCAGATTTGTTATTTCACATGGCAAAATAATATTCAGTTATATGAGTGAACCACAATTTGCTTAATCATCCCTCAGTCATCCATCTGGGTTCTTAATCCCATTATTCCCTGTAACCTATCAACTCCTTCCTCAGGGAATTTTCCATCTCTCTTTGACATCTTCCACTGGTTTTCCTGTCCCTCTTACAAAGTTTCTCCTCATCCATCCCTCACATCCCTACGTCAACTGTTGAGATTCATTCATTTATTCATTCAGACTCGTCATCACTCAGGTGACGATGAGGCCACAGTTTGCCAAACTCAAGAACCCTGTGTTTCGTGTTCATCGTTTCCATCTCTGCCTAAATACCCCATCCGATGACTTGCTCCACTTTTTGAGATCCTAGTATCCTGGTTGGCCATTTTTTGGACCAATAGAATCTAGCCTAGCAGTCACATGGTCCATCTGTTGTCCTTCATCGGAGCGATGTGACCTGCTTAGCAACTCTAAACACTCTCAGCTGCCTCCAGCCCATCTGCCATCCCTGACTTTCGACAGAGCTCTCTGTTCTGCAAGCTGTCACACACGTTGCTTTTTTGGATGCAAGCCGGGAGAGCTCCAAGCTCCAGCTCTGCACCCTTCATCACCAGCCAGCATTCCCATGCACAGAACTCTGTGAGCAATTCTGTGGACCCAAAGGCTTCTTCTCTGATTTTTGATGAGATTACAATTGGCCAGCCCCCTTTGTCTGGGTCTCCCGAGCACTGCACGTGAGACATGCTTGGGGACCTTATCAGTGCAACTTTGTATCATTATTTGTGCATATTCCATCCTTCCTCTCTAGACTGTGAGCCTCTTGAGGGTAAGAGTTTCATGTCTGGTTATTTCCTGGTGCCTGGGCTAGGGGGCTTGGCTTTGTGCCCATGCTTTGTTGGTTTTAATCAGACCAATGATGAGATGAATAGGGAGTATTCCTGGTGTACAAACTCCTCCCATTAATGAGGATGTTTGTAACTTTCAGTCTGAGTATTTCCTGGAGCATTGAATCACACTATAGGACAGTGAATGACTGCTAGCCCTGGAGTCAGGAAGATTCAGGACTGAGCCCTACTTTTAAAGTGTAGTATTCCTGTGACCATAGACAAGTCACTTAGCTATGTATATATGTACGTATGCATGCATGCATGTATATACATGCACATACATACGTTCTACTATATATAGCATTAAACATTTGTTGTATGAGTGAATGAACAAATGGCAACACCACAGAGTGGAAAGAATGCTAGATTTAGAGGCAGAGACCTGAATTCAAATCCTACCACTGCTATTTACTCCTTTTTTATTTCATACAAACTATCTTACCCTTTGGAGCCTTGGTATCCCACTGATAAAATGAGAAGAGCTGAACCAAATCACTCCTAACATCTGTTTCTGTTCTAAACCTACCATCTTGTTTTGTCTGGGATCTCTTCTCATGCAATTTCTTTATGGAGACACAACAGCCATCCTTGCCACACTTGGGGGCCTGTGAGGCAGACTGCAAGTCCAAGAAGGCATACTAGGAGCAGTGGGTGGATATCGCAGAGAGGATGATTTAGACTTGATGTTGGGGAAAATCTTCCCCGTAGTTAAAGCTTGCCCAAAGTGAAATCAGCTGCCTGGGGAGGTAGTGTTTCTCATTTGCCTGAGATCCCCTAGCAGATGTTGGAAGCCCACTGGGCAAAAGGGTTGTAGGGAGGATCCTTGTGAAGGCATAGGTTGGACTGGGTCCTTCTGAGGCCTTTGATAGGCTGTGAAATTCTTTGGTTCTAGGGAATACTGGAGTTTCAAGCCCCCTGGAGAGGTTTTGTGGGAATATCCAACACAGAAAATTGTACCAGATCTTCTTTTTATAGAATGAATCCATGAGTAAGCCTTTTAGAAGACTTGTGTGGGATTTCTAATTAATCACTTTTTAAAAGATTTCAATGGCAGAATACCATTTTGAGGTCCTCTTCCCCATTGCTACATTGCCCAAAATCATTGTGCACCGGGCACCTCCAAGTCAATCTGGATGGAAAGACATTAAATTGCTATAGAGTTGTAGACACGTTCACTTTCCCCCCTAAAAAGGTGTGACTTCTAACTCCAATGTGTTGGCTGGCAGTTGGACAATGGAATCTCCCCTCCATCCGCCAAGAAGTTTTCTATGGGAGTCTAGATGAAACTTGATGAGGAATCCTTTCACGGATGGATTGGACTTGATGGCCCCTGTGGCAGGCCGTTCCCCACTCTCCAGTTCTATGCTTCTGTATTTGTGGCAGGGCATCACTGTTGTGGAAACGTGTGGTTTCTAAAGTAGAACAAGGGATGGAGAAGCTAGAAGAAACCATAAACAGAAATAGCCAATATGACCAGACTGCCAGGGGTAGAAGCCCAGGAAATGAGAGGTATTCAATTAATTTGTGTTATATTTCAGAAGAGAGAGTATAGCAGAGTAGATAGAGGAGTGGCCTCAAAGTTGGAAAGACCTGGAATCAAATCCCACTTCTGACACATATTGTCTGTAACTCTGGGAAAGTAATTTAACCTCTTAACGGCCTAGACAACTCTAAAATTCCACGACAGTAAGAGGTCTACGCTGGTAGAAAGAGTTTTCTCACTAGAAGTTCTGCACGAATGAATCACAAGGCCAAGCGCATCCCATGCTTTGTGTATACATTGTCTACATTTGATATCCTTTAATTTCCCAGTAGAAAACAGTCTCCTTGAAGGTAAGGACTATGCCACCTTTAAGAATTATGAGTCAGCATAATGTACTGGCAGGCACAGTGCATCTGGCTTCATATCCTACCTCTGACACTTGCTATATGTGACCTTGGGTTACTCACTTCACCAGTCTGAACCTCAGTTTCCTGAAATGCAAAATGAAGAGTTGAACTAGATGAGGACTCTGAGGTCCCTTTCTGCTCAAAGTCTATTATTCAATATGATCTTTGGATCTGCCCAGTGGGCTTCCAACCTCTGCTAGGGGATCTCAGGCAAATGAGAAGCAGCTACCGTATTTTCCCATGTATAAGATGAATGCTTTTTCGAAAAATTTGGGGTCTAAAAACTGGGCGTGTCTTATACAGTGGTCGTAGATTTTTTTACTTGCATTTCCCGCTTTTTTGCACTTGTCTTTGCACATATTGTTTCGCATTTGTTAGCGGTATATTAGGTTACATTTTGCCACATTCTGCCCCCAAATGGCTCAGAAAAGATTTTTGTATAGTGCTGAATACAAGTTAAAAGTGATCCAGTTTGCAAAAGTGAATGGAAATTGTGCTGCCGAACATAAGTTTGTAAGAATGTAACTCCTCCAACTGAGAAAACAATCTGAGACTGGCTACGGGAAGAAGAAACCCTACTGAAAATGCCATGGCAAAAGAAGGCCATGAGAGGCAAGAGTGAAGAAACCAACTACAGGAGAAGTTTGTACCTGGGTGAAAAGATCCTGGGATAATATCAAGATTGAGATTGTTGTCAAGTCATTTAACAGGTGTGGCATTTCAAATGCCACAGATGGAACTGAGGACGAGGCAATATATGAAGACAGTGATTCGCCATCAAACGCAGATGAGGACAAGCTAATGGATAGGAGTTTTGACAGTGATGAGGAGTTGTATGAATTTTATGATGAATAAAACTTGAGTTCAATAACTTTATGTAATACATATTTTTCAAATTTTGGGCCCCAAAATTAAGGTGTGTCTTATACGTGGGGAAATGGTAATTCCACTTTGGGGGAGATTTAACTGTGGGGAAGATTTTCTCCAACATCAAGTCTAAATCATCCTCTCTATGATATCCACCCACTGCTCCTAGTGTGCCTTCTAGGGACTTACAGTCTGCCCCAAGTGTGGCAAGGATGGCTGCTATGTCTACATGAAGAAAGACCTGCACAAAGCGTGGTACCCTGCACATAGTAGGAGCTTAATTAAACAGCTGGGTGGCACAATGTAAAAAGCAGTGGATTTGGTGTCAGGAAGGTGCCAGCTCGATCCTGCCTTAGACGCTGGGTGACCTGGAGCCAGTCACTTCTCAGCCTTGATCTCCCCATCTGCAAAAAGAGGATCATAGTAGAACCTATGTCCTAGGGTTGCTGTGAGGATCACGTAAGATAGCAGCATATGCAAGGCACTTACTGACCTTAAAGTGTTATTGCTGTATTTTTCAATGTTTGTTGTTTAAATGAAGCAAAGATTCCTCTCTTCCTTCACTTCTTCCCTGTGTATAGTCCTCTGCCCTAGGATTCAGACCTCAGGTAGCTATTGTCTCCTTTCCGGGCTCTGGGCACAGCTGCCACAGAGACTGTAGGGGCAACACCCAATCGATGTGGGCATGTGTTTCTAAAATCTTCAGTGCAATCACTGGACAGAAGGCAGAAATGCTGCTCAAAACCATTTTGTGTAAAAGCTAATGCAAAGACCCATATAGTATATCACAAGAGTGTCTAGAGAGTCACTAGCTCTGACAAGGATTTATAAAAAGAAGAAAAAACTTTGCAATCCTACATCTCTCTCTCTCTCTCTCTCTCTCTCTCTCTCTCTCTCTCTCTCTCTCTCTCTCTTCATGCAGTGATACTCTCCTGATTAATAGACTTAATTAATGGATTCTAGTCCTAGGGGGTGGAGGTTGCCCTTCTGACTTCACTTCAGAAATCCCCACCCTGACTAAGTTCCAAGGTAACACTAGGAGAAGGTGCCTAGGACACCAAGCAACCCAGGGGGCTTCAGACCCCAAGTTCTGGACGTGAGGAAATGGTGATAGTTTGATATTTCCTCTAGACTTCCTAGTGAAGGTATAGAGACCATTCACTCTGGCTATGTGAGGAAGGCACAGGAAAAAATAGACATGAGATGAGACAGTTTCCCTCCTTCTTTCCCCTACATAATCTTAAAACTAGGATGCTAAAATCACAAGAGCAAAAACAAAATATTTCAAGTGTGCCTGTAGAAAACCAAGACGCAGAAGAAGAGGGAAGTGTTAAGAATTCAGATCCTACGCAAAAGCAGGCCTATTATTCCAGAATTTTGCACCTATATCTTGTTAACTGTGACTCTGCTTAGTAAATATTCTTTAATCTACATATGATTGGGCAATTCTTTTGGGGGGGGGGTCACACAAAATTAGAAAGACATTAAGCTCTTTTGGGAGTGGGGGCTCTAGCCATTTAGTAAGCTATGAATTATTATTAGGAAAATTCATATCCTTAGATTAGGGAGGAATCTGGGAGATGCTCAGGGGAAAATCTAGGAATTGAAAGGACAGTGTAGGTTCTTCCTACACAAGTTTAGTTGATGGTGAACAGATTCCTTAACACTCGAATGTAGGAGTTGTTCATGCATGCACAACGGAAGGGAACTAGAGCCAGCCAAGCACCACCTGCTGGTCCATGGAAATGCTAAGGAACTAGCACAGTGCCTGGCACATAGCACATGCTATATAGATGTTAGGTGTGGTTATTATTATTACTAATCAAACATGCCCTCTACACACACACACACACACACACACACACACACAGCCAATTCAACAGCAATGCCCATTTATAATCATATGCTACTCTTAATTTTTAGGCCATAGGTGTTTAAATTCTAGATTCAAACAATGGCTAAGGCAGCGGCCATATAAGAAGTATGTTTTACTTTTAGTTACATAAAAAGATCGACTGAAAGAAAATATTTTTGAGTCCTTTGTACATTCCTGAAAATCTCCTTCTCCGACAGCTTGCTTCTGTCACTTTGGTCCCTGGCACTCAGCAAAGCGCTGGCATGTGCCAAAGTTGCCCTTTCCCCGGGGGGTGAAATACCGGAGTCTGGCACCTTGATGCCTTCCGAAGGAACATGTTTCTTTTTCCTTCTCTGGCTGAGCTTCTCTATGGAAACTTTCTTCACAATCATATGTTGATCCACGTGTTCACGTTGTCTCAGGTGCTTTTCAGTCTGCTGAAGTTTAGTTTTCTTGTCAAAGCCAAGAGTAGAACAGTTTAAGTTGAGGCAGGAGGAAGGGATGAGGGATGGATTTAAGGTGAAATTATTATGATGTAAAAACAAAAGGCAGCAATAAAGCTTTTTTAAAACGGTACCATGATTCATTGCTCACATCTACTCAATTTCTATTATTCATCTATCATTTTGGCCGCTGGGCTCATCCTTTGGCTCACGTCTTAAACAGCCACTGAACGGATGTTGCCTTGGTCAAAGTGAGAATTTGGAAAGACATTAGCTTGAAAAGGCCAAGATCCCCCTGCATCCTGGGCCATGTCCAGTCATTCAGATCTATATCTGGCCATTGGACTCAGATGGCTCTGGAGGAGAAAGTGAGGCTGGCGACTTTGCACAGCCCTCCCTCAATTAAATCTGGTTCATTTGCTAGTCATGGCATCATCTTCCTGATGTCATAGCCCTCTTCAAGAACAAAGGACAAGGCCGGGTGTGGAGCCAAGATGGAGGGTGGAAAGCAGGGACTTGCGTGAGTTCCCTGACAGGTCCCTCCAAAAACCTATAAAAAATGGCTCTGAACAAATTCTAGAACTGCAGAATGCACAAAATAGCAGAAGGAAGCAGGCATCCAGCCCAGGATGGCCTGGATGGTTGCTGGATGAGGTGTATCATGCACGGAGTGGAGGGGAGTGGAGGGGAGGTGAGCTCAGTGTGGGCGGCAGCATGACCAACCAGACCAGGAGCCAGGTGCAACAAGCCCTAGTGCCCTGAACCACTGAGCTGTGGCAGTGACCAGACTTCTCAACCCACAAACACCAAAGACAACAGAGAAGATTAGTGGAAAAACTGCAGTGACAGAGGGAAGGAGTTTGCAGTTCAGCCACTGACCTGAGGGCAGAGGAGATGGTGCAACTACAGCTGCAATTACTTCCTGGCCCAGGCCTACCTGGTGGGAGGAATTAAGTGGAGGATCAGAGCAGGAGTACAGAGCCTGCTTAAGATTTGTGTCAGGTCTGGGTTGGAGGTTCTTGGGGAAGGAGGAGTGCTGGTGTGGCAGAGCTGGCTGTATAAAAATAGCTCCAAAATCAACAGCGCATCCCCTCAAGCTTGGAACAAAGTACTCTTTGCTCTACAAGCAGT
>CM053627.1:3662030-3774434 GCA_028646595.1 Phalanger gymnotis | reverse complement strand
CAGACGGGGGGAAGAGGTAATCAAAAACAAACACTTTTGAAAAGAGACAGGGTCAAGGGAGAAAATTCAATAAAGGGAGATAGGTTAGAAGGAGCAAAACATAGTTAATCTTTCACAACATGAGTATTGTGGAAGGGTTATACATAATGACATGCATGTGGCCTATGTTGAATTGCTTGCCTTCTTTGGGAGGGTGGGCAGGGAGGGAAGAGGGGAGAGAATTTAGAACTCAAAGTTTTAAAAACAGACATTCAAAAACCAAATATATATATGAAGTAAGACACCCAGGCAATGGGGCATAGAAATTTATCTTGCCCTGCAAGAGAAGAAGGGAAAGGGGGATGGGGGGGAGTGGGGTGATAGATGGGAGGGCTGACTGGGGAATGGGGCAACCAGAATATCCGCCATCTTGGAGTGGGCAGGAGGGTAGAAATGGAGAGAAAATTCATAATTCAAACTCTTGTGAAAATCAATGTTGAAAACTAAATATATTAAATAAATTAAATAAAATAGAGAAAAAAGAACAAAGGACAAATCGCACAATCATGCACATACGAAGTTAAGTTAAGGTGTATGCTCAGAGATGAAAAAAAGAGGTCCAGATCATGTCATTCAAAACCTTTCTTCTTGCTCTGCACAAGAGGGATAGTGACTAGTGATTAAAGAGCAGCATAAACCAAATAGTCCCCCTCCACACACATACCCCTTCGCCCCCAGCCAGGATCAGTGGGAAAAACACAGTAGTTAAAGTCAAAGCATCTTGGTTTGAATCTTGGATCTAGTACTTCTGACTTGTATGACCTTAGGCCATCTACTAAGCCACATTCAACCTCAGTTTCCTCACCTGTACAATTAGAGCAGATTATCTCTTAATCCCTTCCATTTCTATGATTTACAAAATACTATTCATTGTGCAGCTTTCTTCCTCCATTTCCCTTGTCTCCCATGTCCATTCAACTGCCAAGTCCTTTGGAATTTTCCTGTGAAATACCTCCCACATCTCTCTTTGCCTTTGTGGTTGCTGCTAGTTCAGACCTTCAGTGGCTCTTACCTCGACTCCTAAAAAAGCTTCCAAATTGGTTTGTTGCTTCCAGTCTCTTCCCCTCCTATATATCTTGCATGCTGACACAGTACTCTTCTTAATTCATAGTGACACTGATAAATTAAAAATCCTGAGTGGTCTGCAGGACAAAGTCCAAACTCTTTAGCCTTGCACTTGTGCCCTTCCATGTTCTGACCTGTACCTACCTTTCTCATTAATTTTATGTAAGATATGTAAGATAGAGCTTTAGGATGGCAAGGTGAGGAGCCGTGTCCTAGATTCAGCCTATAGCTTCATATCTGATTTGCTCCCTGAGTTCACTCCCTCATTTATCAGAATCACATCATGTTTAGGGAGCAAAATTGTTAATTGTATATTTAGTAATGGTTTGAGAACCGATCAGAACTCTGGGAGTTGTAGTTCTGAGGGACAAGCACTCCCACAAAACCCTGAGAGTGATTTGGACTATTGCAGTCTGTGAGCTGGAATTGGGTCTTGAGTCATTTCCAGGATTTTTTTAAGAAGACACTACATGAAAGAGATCAAATTAAGAGGAAGTAGTGGAGGCTAATAGACCTGAGCAGCAGCAGCAGAAACAGCCCAGAGGTTCTTCCCAGCCCCACCCACACTCACAAGCTACATAGGAAAGGATCGTTAACACAGAGCCAACCAGTGACAGGGAGAACTGAAAGGAGCAGTAGCAGATAAAGGAAGGACTGAAGGGAGCCATCAGAACCCTGTAGGCATGTTGGAACAGATGACCGACTCCAAGTTACCAGTTGTTTGTAATGACCTCTTCGAGAAACATTTCCCCAGTTTCTCACACCTCCCCAGTAATAAGCACTGTAACACATTCTGTTCATTTCTTTTGCTTAGCTGTGTCTTTTATACTGATTGTGCTGAAAACATAAAAAACCCTTGGGTTATCTAGAAATACAGGAAATTTAAATTAAGGCAGAGGACAAACTTCTGGCTGAATATAATGAATTTACTTAACTGGGGGCTCTGAGTTATTGAGATCATATTAATAATTTTTTGACCAAAAAACTCCACAAAAAAGCAGAGAAAAGGATCACATGTATCAAAGGGCCATATGGCCCCTACACTAAAAGCAAGTTAATTGTTATAAAAAAAGTATAGCTAATTAAACACACACACACACATCTTAGAAAAAGGCTGCAATAATAGCTCCTGTCCTCAAGGAACTTACAGTCTAGGCAGGGCAGACAACATAGAAATGCACAGGTATATGAACAGAGCATACATTAAGCACTTATTGTGTGCAAAGTACTGTGCTAAGCATTGGAGGTACAAATAGAAAGGTAAGACATTCCAATGGAGGAGAGGACACATGGAAGTCTGCAGCCGAGGGCAAGATGGAAAGGTCCCGTGGTCTTCAGTGCGCGGTGGCAAAGTGGCTGGTGATGCCTCTTCTTTAGCTTCGTTTCTACTGATAAAATTCCATCACCGTCTAATGGTAAACCGTGTGACAATGGTGGGCAATGACACCAAAGATTGGTGGTAACAACTTTCCTTTCTGGGTCATCAGTAGCTAGGGATACTACAGGAACCATTAGTTTCTGGGATGCACTTCCCAGGATGAAACTAGGATGGCGCTATGCTACTCCTAAGCCTCTTGGCACCAGAGTCCTGGGCTGTCTCTATCATGTCCTGAGGGGAGATGGTGGTTAAGGTAGCAGTGATTTGGCTTGCTCGGTACGTGCTATCTCCTGTCTAACCCTGAGCATACCTTGATGTTTTCATTAGACTGGTTCGCCTGTCCAATGTGTGTGTGTGTGTGTGTGTCTAGAAGCATTGCTATAGACACATGGGTATGTATGCACATATTCATTGGACTAGAAGTATTGCTACACATATACATAGGTATGTCTGCATACCTATATTCTAGGCATGGAGGAGAGCCAATAAAAGGGCAGGGAGATTGGAGGAGAGGAATCGTGTTTGAAAAATAGCAAGAATGTCAGTTTAGCTAGACCTCAATGTATGTAGGCATGATAAGGCTGGAAAGCGAGTTTGGGGCCAAGTCTTAAGGGGCTGAAGGGCAATATGAGTATGAAGGCTTCTGTGACTGAGGAAGCCTCTCCTCACTGTTGACTCCACTGTGGTGACATCAGATGTAGACAGAATGTTGATCACATCGGCATTTCAGGTAAGGTATTTAGAAGGGCAAGGAAATAGGCAGGGTACTGGTACATGAGTGGTTGGGGACAGGGTATGATGACCATTTAGTGGTATGGAATTAGAGCAACAAGGAGGGTATCCCGGATGGTGATAGAGCATTTGGGCAGGAAATGGAATATGTAAGAGACAAGCCAGGTCTAAGGGATGTAGAACAAGTCAGCCACCATGTCTATGGTATTTTGTCTCGGGTCTCTTCTCCCTGCGTGGGCCATTATGGCACTCTACTGTTCACTGTGGATGTGGCTCCTTGAGCACCAGGAGGCCATAAGGCCAGACTAAATCTGACCCTCCGCCATCGAGTGAAAGCAATTGTAATGGGAGAGTCCCTTCCAGTTTGGACAATTCTAACATCAGAATATGATCGTATGGCCTCTAGACCAATATTTTCCAGTTCTGAGGTTCTGTGAGATCTGTGACAAAGGCTTTGAGAGGCAAAGATGAGGAGAGAACATGGAACTTATTCGTCTCAGTTCAAATTCTATCTCCAAGGTTTCCCACAGAAACTCTTATGGGGAAAAAAGAAATTTTGGAGAAATTTATTTTGTAGTGATAGCTCAGAAAAATTCAATTCAACAAATATTTATTAACTACCTATTATATGCCCAGTACTCTGCTAGGCACTGTGAATCCAAAGCCAAAAGAAAAAAATAGTTCCTTCCTTCAAGAAGGCTTTCCTGATCCCCACCCCCAACCCCACTTGCCATGAGTGGGAAGATATGTGTTTACCTGCACGAATACAAAGTAATATGAAGTCATTTCAAGGGGGAGAGAAGACCAGCAATTGGGGTGGGGCGGGACAGTATTCAGGTAATGTGCCTTGTGGAAAGTGGCCCTAAGAAAAGAAAAGCAAAAGAATGTTCTGCATAAGAAACTTGAACACACAATCACGGATCCTTGTACTTGGCAAATGAGACTGAAATGAGCAAGGCTTGGCTGTCTTGCCCCAATCTGCTATCTAATAATGGAAGCCTCCACCCCCATGGCATTTTAACGTGAAAAAGCCTATTGTCACAAGTCCATGAGTCTCTGAAAGTACTGTTCTCTCCATTTCTTGCATGAAGAAACCGAGGCAATGAGAGGTAAATTTGTGTACTGGTCGTGCAGAGAGTGGGATTTCAACTCTTCGTTGTCCCTCTCTCCTGTACTCTTACTTACTAATGGAAGCTCTCATCTGCAGTGGGAAATTGTTACAAATTACAAGGCAGAAAAAAACCAGCAGTGTTTCATACAGTATGGCCTATTTGCAATAATGTTGCTGTTTAGCTATTTATTTAGTTGGTTAATTTATTGTTTCATTTATTTGCATCTCGCCTGCTTCCTGGAAGGGTTTGAGGCCGCACAATTTACTTGTCAGATGTGCTCTCACAAACGTTCCATCTATTTACCAGCAAATATTGGGTTTCAAAGTCAATTACCCAATTTGTAAGAGCGCATCTATCTCCTGACATGCTCTATTCCTTCCTCACTAAATTTCCAATTTTTAGCAGCAGAGAAACCTGCAAACTACTGGGACTGAACATGCCCTCTACAATCTCCCATTTGATTGTAGACAATAATGAGAAATTGTTTTATCAAATTGTCTAAATATCTCCTGTATTGGAGAGCTCAGGGCACGAATGCCATGCCTGGTGAGGATTCAAATGATTAAGCTGCTTGGGTCATCCCAAATTTTATTTCTGCATCCAACTCTCCCACTGAAGCCTCTCAAATCCCTCTTAACTAATGGATGGCCAGGAAGTCTTACAAAGAGATGATACCATGGAGGAATCAGTACGGTCACACAAACAGGAAAGGCAGGTGGATTTGGCCGGTTCCTCTCGTCTTCTTCAGCCTTGCAGAAGTCTCACTAGGGTACACTATTACAAGCATAGACGCAAAGAAGTTTAAGGATTGGCCAGCACTGGTATCTCGGGGAATAAGAACAGAATTCAAGCAAAAGGTGGGCCCTGGGCTGATCCTGGAAGGCCACCAGGGATCCTAGTGGGGGGAGGGGGAGGGAAGAAGCACAAGGTAATGCATTCCAGGCTTGGGGGTGGCCAGTGGGGCCTATGAGAGGCCCATTTGGGTTAAATACAAATCCCTGTGCATGTTTGTCACTTCAAACCCTTCACATTCTGGCTCCAACCAATCTTCTCAGACTAATTTCATATTCCATGCCCTCTCATTGTGGGTCCTCATGCCCTCTATATTCCAGGCCCAGTGGGATACTTGCTGATACTATCCGTGGCATTCCATGCCCACTTCCCAACCTTTTCACAGACCCCTCCTGCCCAAGGCTCTCATCCCTCTCCTCAACCCCTTGGAATTCTGATTTTCCTTCAAGGCGTAGCTCAGATGCTTCCTCCCATAAAAGACCTTTCTCTGGGACTCCTGATGTCAGCACACCCCAGAAGGGCAGGGTATATTTCGTTTTTATTTTTGTGTCCTCTGTACCTAGCACAGTGCCTGGCACACATTAGGACATTTAGCAAATAAATGTTGAATTGAATTGAATTTGCAGTTAGAGGAAATGGGTCCAATTCTGAGCTCTATGACTTCATATTTTCTCATTATTGTAAAGTACTTATAAAATAAACTTACATAATTTATCCAGCTCTAAGTCTGAGATCCCAAGAAATACCCTCAATCAGCAACAAATCTACAAGCCTTCACAATTTGGAGGCTGACTCTATCACCCATACTGCATAGCTATGGCTCCCTAAGAAGTAAACCAATGGGGACCATTCATTGGCTGGGATTGGAATTCCTTTTCAAATTTTAAGCCTTATTGTAAATATTGGAATTTTATACGCAACTACCCAAAACTCATGGAACTTGAGAAATCGAAAGGAAATGAGACCGAATACCCAAAAGACCTAAATTATGCAAAGAACTACAGATAGGGAGTGACGATCAATTACGCTTACGCAAAATCAGAAATCGATGTTAAGCTTATCGTAGAAGAAAGCCTTTGTTTGATTCAATTCAACCAAACGAGCTTAGCTTTTCTAAGTGCCTACTATGTACTATGGATAGTACGCTAAATGCTGCCTATCCACACATTCTACGGACACATGGTAATCAGGTCTACCATAGCACTACCTAATTCGAACTTAAAAATAAAAGGTGGGCACAGTGGTACAAATCACTCCAGACTCAACTTGAAAAAAGTCTACACTCAACCCAGCCCTGCAGAAGTTGTAGACAAAATGGTTCACCTTGTATCAGATCTGTCTTTCTGTTTTCGAGAAAGTCTGGCAGCATGGCAAGTCCCTGACCAGCAGGATCTCAAGGTTCACTTCAAATACTACAGAATGTGTTCAGCGAAGATTCATGTTCAACTAGAAAGAAATCACTTGTGCAACTTTTCATCATTTCAAAAGACTGCCTTGATAGAGAATGGAATGGAAAGTATGCACCCATAGTTAAAGCCTGGTTTGTTAAGATACAAGAAAAACTCTTGTCACAGCTGAAAACAACCCCAGACCCCAAGTACAAATGGCATTTTGCAGGATATTGGATAGCCTTTGAAAGAGTCATCAAGAATAATGCGGGTGGAGTGAATAGAAACAGCATTATGTCAGCATATTCTCATTCAATTCCATTAAGCACCTGCTATGTGCTCATTCCTATGTGTAGAGATTATATTCCACCAACAGGAAAAAATGCACACAGATAAGTAAACAGTAAATAAATTCAAATGAGTACAAAGAATTTTAGGGGAGTAGAGCCTTTGTCATCAGCGGGAGAATCAGGAAGGCTTCATGTAAAAGGTGGCCTGTGAACTGAACTTTGAAGAAAGTTCAGAATTATCAGAGGCTGAGGTGAGGAGGGAAAGCCTTCCAGGCACATGGGAAAGGGAGTACAATGACACAGCTGTTTGTCCTTCATTTCAAAGAGGACTAATGACATCAGCAGGGTGATGTCTTGACTTGCGAGTGAACTGGATTTGAGTGGGGCAGGGCTGTGCAAAGTCATCAGCCTCAGTCCTCCAGACTCATCAGAGTCTACTGGTAAGGTCAGGGTGACTAGCAATGGCCTCCTATGGAGTCGGAGAAATTGGCCTCTTTAAGCTAAGGTCTTTCCCAGGTCTCCGTTTCTCTCAAAGACACAGAGATGGGGCGGGGGGGGGGGGGAATGCAGTGTGAGAGGCGCTAACAAGTATGGCAGTTTGGTAAACAAGATTCCTTAAAGATACCAGCAGATCAACCCTCCAGACATGGGGATGGCCACCTTTTCCAAGATAGATCATTCTACTTTTGGATAGAACTTAAAGAGTAGCAGAGTGAATGTTTGTCAGTGAGACAAGGTCTCTAGTGGAAGCATTCCAGGGGCCAGTGCTTGGCTTGGGCTGTTTAACATTTTTATAGGTCGTTTAAATAAAGGTCTACATGACAGGGCCATCAAGCTTGGAAGTGACACCAGTCTGGGAAGGTTAGCAAGCCTACTGGATGACAGGGGCAAGACCTAAGGAGATCCACAAGGGTCTTGATACACTTGAGTTATGTCATTCTAGTGAAGTGAAATTCCATAGGGATAAATGTCAAATCTAGCACTTGGGCACAAAAAATCAGCATCATAAAAACAAAATGGGAGCTGCCTAGAGGCAACAGTTGTTCTGAACAAATCTGGGGATTTTAATGGACCACAAGCTCAATAGAAGTCATGAAATCTTGGGCTGTGTTAAGAGGGAAGTGATAGTCTCACAGTACTCTAACCTCTTTAGACCCTATCTAGAGTATGGTGTTCATTTCTAGGCATCATAGTTTAAGAGACTGATAAACTGGAGAATGTCCCCACCAGGATGGTTAAGGGACTTCAGTCTATGACAATTGGTTCAAGGCACTGAACATATTTAGTATGGAGAAGAGAAGACTTGGGGGGACAAGTATTTGAAGCGATGTCATATGGAAGAGATATTAGACCTGTCCTCTTTGGTCCCGGAAGGCAATACAATATAGGTGGGGATTAGGCTGCCAATTTGGTCTTTGTGTCAGGAAAGCTTCCTAACAAGATGAGCTGTTCCAAAGCCGCCTCCAGGAGTAGTGGGTTCCCCCTCCTTGGAGGCTGTATAGTGGACATTCCTTGGTGTATGGTTTTGACAATATGGCCACTGAGGTCCTGGCCAGCTCTCAAATGATAGGAGTCTCACTCACTTTTAGGAAGTTTGTTCAGACATCGAACCTAGATTTGCCCCTTAGATGTCATGATACATGATCAAGAATCCTTTTTGTAACACCCCAACAAGCAACCATCAATCCAGGCTCTGCTTGAAGAGTTCACACAGAGAGAACACTGGGTTTGGAGCCAGTAAGATGTAGGCTCAAGTCCTGCCTCAGATCATTAACCCTAGACATGATACTTCTCTCAAACTTTAGTTTCCTCATCTATAAAATGAGGGAATCGGACTCATTGACCTCTAAAGTCCCTGCTAGATCTAAGTCCTGTGATCTCCAGGGGGAGGTGCCCCACCTCCTCCTGAGGCCGCCATTCTACTTTTGTTTAGTTCCAATTGCCAGGAAGTTTTTCTTGACATAAAGCCAAAATCTCTTCTCAGCAAGTTCCACCCACTTCAATATTTCAAGGAACTGTGGTTTCCTTGGTGCAGGTACTTCTTCCTCCCACTGCTTGTGATCACTATGCAATACATAATAGATGGTCTAGCAGAGCTAAGGAGTGTATCCCTTCCCCTCCCCATCTCCAGAGATGAGCCTCTTGAAAATTCATTCAGCCAGTCTCAAGATGGCAGCCCTACAGTCCATTATACAGCCCAGACCTACAACCAATCTTCAAAGACTGTCTGGCCAGTCCCACAGATCAGCTGGTCTCTACTGGCCCTTCTTTGGATAGCCCAGAATCACCTCCATGCCACTGTGAGACCTTGTTTGAGCAGCAGTGGAGGAGCTAGGTTATAAGAGAACTCAAGATGTGACTGTTGTCAGCTGATGTCTATGAGGTACAGTGGCTGACATCGCTAAGCTTTGGAAATGGCCCTGTACTATGATTTATTTTAATCTTGGGAGAAAGGCAGTTGATAATGGGGGAAGAAAGTTGCTACCATTATCTCTAAGGGATGCATCTCCCTCCTTTTCTCCTCTGGGGCTGTATACAGGAAGAGAAAAGAAAGAAAAAGAGATGGGGTGGGAGGATGGGGAGGCAGGGCATAGTGGAAAAGGCACAAGACTGGAAGTCAACAAGAACTTGGGATTGAGCTCTGGCTTGGGCACATACATGCATCCCTGAGTCAGTCATTTGACATCTCTGAAGGAGAAGGAGATCTCCAGTATCTACCTCATGGGGTTATTGGGAAGAAAGCACTTTGTCTCCCACCTTACTACAGGTGTGATCTTAAGTAAGTAATTTCTTTCAGGACTTTATTTCTTCCTCCTTCCATTTCCTTAGCATTTGTGTTGCCTGTGTAGGTGATGTAGGTTCATATGGGCTGTCTAAACGCAGATTTGGGGAAAGCTCTGATAGATATCTTGGGAATTCCGTCCGCTCTTCACCAAAGAAGACGTTGATTTCCACCTGGACAGGAGCAGAAGAGAGCACAAGGCTGACCATGCTCATTTCCTACTAGAGGGCTACTGGAATAGAATTATATCTGTCTACGCTCCCAAAATATTGCTAGTCTAGGTTAATGATTGTTGCCCCCCCTCCTTAGGTTCAATCTGTTTCCCTGTTCACTATGCCTTGAAGAGCAAAGAGCGCCCCAAGCTTATGTCAGAAAGCCTGACCTCTCCCACCCAGTGCAGTTACAGAAAACGCCATCTTAAAGTGAAGAGTATTACATCCATTTTTTGCAATCAGATAGCAAACAGAAATCAGAGAAGTTTTAAAGATTAAAATACACCAGACTATCTATACAATGAATGAGCTCTCCCACTAGGAGAGAGGTATCTCAGTCTAAGCAATAGAGAACCCCTGGTCCCTCCCAAGGGGAAATTCCCAGTCTCTGAAAGGCTAGTTGGAATTGAGGGATGTATTGGGGAGCCAGGTTTCCCTACATGTCTGCCCATCAAAGTCTGTTCTCTTTCCCTCTGTATTTTTCCCCAAAGAAAATATGGAACCATATATATCCTCTCAAATTGAGTAAAAAGAATGTCTCCGCCTCCAATCTCTTAAGCCAACCCTCATGAAGACATGTAGCATTGAGTAATCATTCTTTCTACCAATGAAGAAGGTCACATACGTATGAGCCAGACTTGAGACCTATTACAATAAAATGAGGAGGGTGCCTCATTTCAAGTCTAAATCTGCAGTCCTCGGAGTTTAAACTTTAGAGTGTGATACAGTGGCAATTCCTTCAATCATGGGATCTAGGCTGGCCCGGGATTCTACAAGAATCCAGGTGTGAGAGCTGGAAGAAGGAAGGACAAAGGAGCCCGATGGGACTTCTGTGGAGGAGACCGTGGAGGCTCCAGGAGGCTGGTGTTCTTGGCTTGAGTCCGTGTTAGCTGTGTGTTTATGCAAAAGTTTTCTGCCATGTTGTGCTGCAAATGGCCTGAGGTCTCAGGCATGAAATGCCTAGAAAAGTCGGCTGAGGGTGCCACCATCTCCCAAGGGCAGAGAGCCCTACAAATCACCTGCTCAGTCATTCATCCTCTCCGCTAGGCCCAAGTCAGGGTGCACAGGAGCTTGGCGGGTGACTTCTGTTAAAGGGTGGTGCAGGGGGGATGGGGGCAGTTGTTACTGTTCTTTCTTGGCCCAGAGCTGGGATTCTGGTGGTCTAGGAAACTCCCTCTACCAGTGGGAAGCAGCACCTGCTCTATAACTAAGAGTCTGAAAAATCAACGACTCACCCAGGGTCACCCAGACAATATTTGTCAGAGGCAGGATTCGAACCTGGGACTGCCTCTGTACCACATGGCTTCTCACATTGTTCAGTTCGGTTCTTTTTTTCAAAGCTAGAAAACGAATTTAAAATTCAAATAAGCTTTAGCGATGGTCATAAGAAACACTGGCAGAGCCAGCCCCAAGAGTCTACAGGATGGGAAAGGGATGGAGGCACTGGCTGCGAATTCAGAAAGGAGGGATTCTAGCCAGTGTCCTCGAGCTTTGTTCATTCCTGTCCTACCTGCCTCACGGAGTAGTCATAAGCACTGAAAATCAGGCATTTTAGTGTGTCCACAAGTATGTAGTAAATGCCTACTGTGTGCCAGGTACTGTACAAAGATCTGGGGACACACAGAGAAGGCAAAGGAGAGTCTCAGCTCTCGAGGGGGTCACAACCTGGTGGGGCAGACAACATGGAAGCACATAGATGGAAGGTAACCTAAGAAGGAAGGTACCAACAGTGAAGGGAACCAGGGAAGCCCTCCTGAGGAAGGTGGGATTTGAGCAGAGACCATAACATGAAAATCAGTTGAAGGAACTGGTCATGTTTAATCTGGAGAAGAGAATAGGGAGGGAGGACATGACGGTCCTCTTCAAGTATTTGAAGGACTGCCCTATGTTGGTGTGATTGGTTCTCTTCTACCTGGCCCCAGAGGGGTCAGCTGCAGAGACCTCTTTGGGTCTGATGTCAGGAAGAACTTTCTAATGATTAGAGCTGCCCATAAATGGAATAGTTATCTTGAGAGGTGGGGGGGGCTCCCTTCCTTGGAGGTCTTTAAGCAGAGGATGGATGACCAATCATGTATGTGGTATATTACAGGTATAATATAACTCTAACACATATTTAATAAGTTGGACCAGAGACAGCTGAGGTCCCATCCAACTGTCAAATCTGGTCACTCTGTGATTTGGCACTGGGGTATCAAAGTATTTTGTAAACTGTGAAGTAATATGCTGATTGTTGGAGGGAATGCCTGAGACCCAGAGCTTTGATGATTGCAGTGGTGAGTAAGGGTAGAGGGAAAGAGGAGAGGTCTCTCCAACCCAAGGGCCCAAGGGCTGAAAGATTTGAAGCAGAGATATACAGATACACATACATAGATGCTTATATGTATACACGTACATACATATATGTGTATATTTGTGTATACACATACACATTTTTGTTGTATAGTCATGGCCGAATCTTCACAACCCAATTTGGGGTTTTCTCGGCAAAGATACTGGAATGGTTTGCCACTTCCTTCTCCAGCTCATTTTGCAGATGACAAAACTGAGGCAAACAGGGTAAAGTGACTTGCCCAGGGTCATACAGCTAGTCAGTGTCGGAGGCCAGATTCAAATTCAGTTCCTCCTGATTCCAGGGCAGGTCCACTGTACCACCTCACTGCCCATATGTATACACACATGTATACACATACAAAATCTGCAGGTACATCCCCCCCACACACACATAAGGATAATCAGCCCACAGATTTTCAAGGTGAAGCATCAAGCACCCACTCACATGCTGCTCAGGCAGTTGTCATTATCACTGTTTGCACTTTTGTTAATCATATATGATTATGAGTATGATTTATTATGCCTAGTACTATGTGATACTGGTAATGATAATAAAAATACATTTAAGTGGCGCAGGTCCAGAGCACTCTAGAGATAGTAGCTCAGTGGGGAGGTTCTTCTTCCCTTCAAGGCTGTCTTGAATGTTTCCTTTAACTCTGAAGAAAGGAAAGCATTTATTACATGCTTACTGTGTGCAAAGCAATATGCAAGGGGATAGAACTTTTTTGGAGGGGAGAGGGTTATTGGGGACCAGGCAGTGTGGAAATCCCCTCCACCGATGCAAATGCTAGAAGGTGGGAAGGACCTCAGAGGCTATCATTATTTTATAAATGAGGTAACTGAGGCCCAGGAAATGAATTGACTTGCCCACAGTTACTGAGGTAGTGAATGTCAGAGATAGGATCAGATGAGCACCTTCTTTGCAACTTATAGTCTTAAAGAGTTGCCTAAATCTCTAATAGGTTAAGTGACTTGCCCAGGGTCACACAGCCAGGATGTATCAGAGGCAGGGCTTGATCTCAGGGATTCTGGAATTCCAGGTCAACCTTCTGTCCACTGTGTCATACTGCCTCCAGAGATAAAATGAAAGACCTGATTTTTCTCCTCTACAAAAGTCAGAATGAAAAAGCACACAGTGGGATTTACCTTGGTTCTTCTTTCCTTACCTTCCCACCACTATGATATCTATCCAAAGGATAGACGGAGAATTTATTTCTTCTCATGTTGAATTTAAAGACCTCAGAAGAAGAGAAAACCTATGGGTTTAGTAAAAGAGAGAAGAGGGGTTGTAGGCTGAGAGCTAGAAATTCCTCAGTATCCCAGTAAGAGGCACAAAGGAAATCTAGTTCAATTTACCAAGCTCCCCCAGGTGCCAAATGCTGGATTAAGTGCTAATAATGATAGACCCCATCTCCCACAAAAAAGACTTCTCCCTGTCTTGAAAGAGCTAACACTCTGCAGCAGGGAGAATTAGTCTACTGTTAAAAAGAGTACGAAATGTACACAAAGTAATTTCTGGGGTTGGGCCAGAATTTACTGGGGAAATTTAGAAAGACCTCTAGAAACAGCTAAGTGGGGCAATGGATAGAACTCTGGGCATGGAGTCAAGGAAGACCTGAGTTCAAATCCAGCATCACACAGTTAACAGCTGTGTGACCCTGGGTGAGTCATTTCACCTGTGTTTGTCTTTGTTTCCTTATCTGTAAAATGGGAACAATAATAACCTCTGCCACCCAGAGTTCTTTTGAGGACCAAATGAGGTATTTGTAAAGCCCTGGCCCAGCGCCTAGTACATAGTAGGCACTTCGTAAATATTAGCTACTTTTATGATAGTTACCGGTTGCATGAGCTACTCCTCGAAGGGAAGTAGGAGCACCAAGAAGAGGAAGAGGTGAAAGCAAGATTCCAGTCATGGGAAACAGCCTATGCAAAGGCACAGAAGGAAGATTTTGAATTTCTAACATAGCTAACGATAATTATGCTGGTTTGACTGAAGCATAAAATACATGCGGCGGAATTATGGGAAATTAGTCTAGAAAGATAGGTTGGAACCAGGTTGTGAAGGGCTTTAAACATCCTGTCAAAGAGTCTGATCTTAGAGACAGGAGGGAGCCATTGAAGTGTCTTGAGAAAGGGAGTCCCATCGTGAGATTTGGGCTTTTAGGAATATCAGTTGGACATTTTGTGGAGGATGATTGGAGAGAGGAAATGATAGAGGGTGGCAGATGGAGTGTCGATTAGGGGCGATAGCAAGGAGGAAAGATTCAGAGAGCAGCAGCTCCTGGACTGGCATGGCACAGTACCCTTATTTGTTCTGGGGCCAATGGCATTGACTTAGGATCCAATGGAACACCTCTGGGCTTTTCTATTCCTTCTTTCAGGGACAGGAGGGAAAGAGGCAGCATGGTAGACTAAAAAGGGCCCTGGAGTTAGCACCAGACAACTTCCATCCAAATCCTGGCTCAGGCAGCCATTGGCTGTGTGTCTTTGGGCAAATTACTTCAACTCTCTGGGCCTCATCTTTAATGATGAGGGTATGGAAGTAAATGACCTCTGAGTACATTCACGTTCTACACTGAGGATCCTCTGTATGGAAAAGAGCCGAGGTGGCATCTTGAGGAATGCATGAATAAATGAGCATTTATTGTTTCCTATGTACAAAAACACTGTGGTGAGTGCTGGGGATTCAAATAATAAAGTGAGACAGTCCTCCTCCCACCCCAGGAGCTCATATTATGCTGGGCTGACGACATCTAGAGCAGGTTCTACCTTCAGGGTGGCTGGACAGGGCCTATGGTCCACAGGGTGCGGCAGCAGAATGGATGGAAAGGAGTCTTCCTTGGTGTTGTTTCCAATGATAAAACCACATCCATTTCAGATGTTGAACCATTTGACAGGAAAGGGAGTTGAGACCTTTGTTTTCTAGGTCTTCAGTCCCTGCAGCTGTGGCTGCTGAAGAGAGAAAGCTTGCAGCCCCTGCAGAAGCAGTTGCTAGGTGGCATCCCCACACAGGTTGCTTCCATGAATCATGGCTGTGGGGCTGGGCTAGAAGAAGCACATGTGATCTAGGGGTTCCTGCTATTCCAAGGACTTGAGTTCAGGATCCTGGTCTGCCTTCATCTCAGTCTGAGGGGGGATAGAAGTTAGGATGGTCCCAGTGTTGGTTTGACTTGCCTGGCATATGTCTCCCACTCTGGTGCCCGGGTGCTTCAGGCTTGCCCTCTCTGTGGTTAGCAGTTGGTAGAGATGGACTGGCACTTTCTCCTTTTCATCCCCTGGATGATGGAGCTGGGTTGGAAGCAGGGCCAATGGTTTGACAATTCAGCTGCTTTATTCACCAGCATATGTTTGAACTGAGCCTAAGTCACATTTACGGCTGCCCACACCCACCTGACCCTCACTCCATGCACACCTAGGTTCATCAACACCTTTGTTCTAGATGCCACTTCACTCATCCCCTTTCCTGCTGCCCAAGCAGACTGGACTGCCCCAAAGTGGGGGAGGGGGAGAGGGACTCAGACAAGAAGCTGACTAGAGCAGAAGTGCTGAAGCAGGCATTTGCAGGCAATTGACTGTAAACTGGAGCCTTACTCCTACATTTGTCTATCAATAGAGGCGGCAGCCTGACTCCCAAGGCAGAATCTTAATGATGGGCACTTATATGAGAGACAGGAAGGTCTCAACTTGGTTTTTCAGAATTCAATATTGGCAGCAAGAAATATCCTTTTTTCCTACTTGTAGACAAAATTTCCCTGATTATGAGCAGCTGTAAATTGGACCGCATTCATTTTCAGTAACAGACTATGTAGTCAGTGAGTGGCTGATCTCTGTGATAGGCACATTATGGAATGTAGATTGGCTCTTCTCCTTCATTCTTATTAATTATATTCCTCTGATCTTGGCCCAACCCAATTTCTAACAAATGTAGAATCTCCTAGACTCATCCAGTTGTGCCAAGACTCATCCATTGGGTCTTCTCTATCCTCCTTGCCTGGATGCCTTGGGGGGTGTGCCTCCCTTCTACAATTCCAGCCTACTTGGATGCCAGCTGTCACGAGATCAGCCTAGAGTAATGTGGTGAGGTCATTGCTGACTCAGCCAGGGAAGGAACATCTTCGCCCTCCTAGCAAGAGCTGCCTTATAAGCTGAGCCCAACTGCAGCCTGAGCTGAAGAAAAACATCCAATGTTTGCTTGATGGTTGCTGCTTCCACACCTGAAATGAAGGCCAGCCTTAGGTGTAGGAGGAAGAAAATTCTTTCTGGATTGAGTGATTTCGGAAGTACCAGAAAGGCCCCACATAAAAATACCTTCTCACCTGGCTGGCTGGCTGCTACTTGGAGTTCCTCAATTTAAACATTTATTACTAGAACTGTAACTAGCATGGGGCAAAGAGGGCACTGTCTCAGGGTTCCAACAGCTAGAGGGGATATATGTCTTCCCAGAAAAGGAAAAGTTCCCCCTCAAAGCAACCACACCCCCACACACCACTGTTAGCCCATCCAACCATATTCTATAACCATACCCAAGCCAAAAGCCCCAGGTTCCCTTTACCATTCTGATGAGGCACATCTTCCCCTAAACTTCAAGGGAAGGGGTGGACTGGCTTCTCTCCTAAAACAACTGTGCCCAGAAACATCCTTTATCCCATAGGGCATATTAATAGTGAGGGTCCCTGGGTTCAAGCCCCACCTCTGACACTTACTACCTGTATCACTTTGGTCAAGTCACTGAAAATTACTGGGCCTCAGTTTCTTCATCTGGAAAATGAGGGAGTTGGACTTTGAGGTACCTTTCAACTGTAAATCTGTGATCCTATGATCCATTCCTGCCCTCAAACTCTTCTAGCCTGAGGTAGAAAACAAAACAACAACAACAACGAAACCCTTCGAAGTCTGATTTGAGTTTTGTCCTCACTTGAAATGCAAATACCAGTGAAAAGAAGCCACTCTTTCTTTAAGCCTCGTCTGGCACACTTCGGCATGAAGTTCACCGATTCAGCCAGTTCAATCTGGACCAGCGAATGCGAGGACAAGCCTTACTTAGGAGGTAGGGAAGGAGCTTGGGGACTCTGGACCCTAAGAAGAGGTTAATTAGGGAAGACACCAATTAGAAATGAAAGGGGCAGACCCCAAAGCGAGGCCGGGACTGTGAAAGACAAACCACCTATAACGTAGCCTGAAATACTTGGAAAATCTAAGAGTGAGTTGATAAAAATACAGACAAAAAATGCTGTAGGTACCATAGTTCCAAGCTTCAGCCCTTTTCTCTCTCATCCCCTCCATCACTAGCTCAGAGATAATAGGATTTGAAACTGGAAAAGGTCTTGGATATCTTCTGTCATTTAAAGTCAAACAAATCTGGCATGAGTACCTCAGGTGCCCGGTGTGCCCCAAGGCAAGCTTCCAAATGAACTTTTCCAGAGAAATTCAGTTGGGGGACTGAGGGGCCTCAGACCTTGGAACACAAGATCTTGTGAGAGGAGAGAGCCTGGGACGCACAATCTCCTGCTGGAAAGAAAAGCCGAGGAAGCCAAGCTAAAGAGAAGCTTCTCTGTGAGGGGGTGGGTGACCTCCAGGAGAGAAGGAACTGCATCTGGTGGCTTCCTCTTTTAGCTAATTAGTATTACTGACCAGCAATTCTGAGTGAAGAGAGCTGGACCATGACTGGAAAAGGCTTGAGTTCAAGTGCTGCCACTGACCTTTCCTTAGGCATGTGACCCCAGCAGCTATCTAAGACTGTTCTGCCTCGGCAGACAGAGGTTTCTCACTGTAAACTTCCCCCAGGAATTAAAAACAGAGCCAGACTATCCGATATATTTCATTCACTTCATCCAGCTTGAGGGATGTGTTCTCAGTGCCCTTTAAACTTTGACTTTCTGAAGCCAAGTCCCAGCTACCTCACCCTAGGTGTTGCTATGCAGACCAGGAAACTGAGTCCCACAGAGGCAAAGTGACTTGCTTTGGTTATGAGCCACAAAACCAGAATCTGAACCCAGTTCCTCTGACTCAGAAGCCAGAGGTTTTTGCCACTGCAGCAAGATGGTTCTAGGATATGAAGGTGAAATATTAAATTAACTCAATTTAAAAGCCTACTTAGTTGACCATGAAAATGAGAAAATGGCAGGGAAGCTAGAGGGCAGAGGATGTTATGGGGGAGGAAGTCCTAGTTGCTCTCCTTAGTTAAATGGCCAAATGCTGTTGTAGAAGAGTCTCCCCCGATCAGCCTCAGGGTTGTCAGGGAACAATCTGAGTTATTTTGTGCCAATCCAAAGGATCCTTCAAATGGCCTTGGGTGAGCATGCCAGGGTATGATAATAAGTCGGCATTTGTATTATGTGTGAAAGTATTAGAAGCACCTGATACGCGTTATCTCCTTTGGACCCAATACTCTGTGATGTAGGTGCCCCAAGGAGAATTATCTCCATGTTACAGATGAGAAAACATGCTTAGATAGGAGAGGTAGCTTGGCCAATGGTCACAAGCTAATAAAGGGTCAAAAGCAAAGTTCAAAACTAAGACTTGACTTCCTCCTAAGGCTAGCAGTCTATCCAGGATATCACACTGTTCCCAATCTAATGCAATAAGCATCTATTAAGCACCTACTGTATGCAAGGCATTGTATTAGGTGCTGGGGATAGAAAGACAAAAAAAAAAAACAACCAGTTCCTCCCCCTCAGTTGTTTCCATCCTACTTTGGGTGGGGCAGGGATACAACACAAAAACAGATAACCAACAAGCATTGATTAGACTCCTACAATGCAGCAGGTATTGTGTTTACCATTGGAGATATGAAGACAAAAGTGAAATATCTCTGTCCTCCAACAGTTTATCTTCTATTGGGCACAATACATTCTCAGATAAGCGTAGAGAGGATATGTTGAAAATAAAACATTAACAAAAAATTGAGGAAGGAGAATGGAGCTTTACCAGCTCTGAAGAGATCAGGCAAGGTTTCCTGTCAAAGAAGACACACAAGGCAAGCATTGATGGAAGCTCAGGCTTCCTTTGAGATAACCCCCAACACAACCAAATTCAAAGACTGTTAAAGCTGGAAGGGATCATGAAAGAACATATTTATTAAACATTCCTACTATGTGCAAAAAACTATAGTAGATGCTTGGATTTGTTTTTTGTTTGTTTTGTTTTTCTGGAGGGGGCAGTTCAGAACTGTGATTTTTCTATCTTGGGATGATCCCAGTGTGAAAATTTCCTCCACAATTATATACTCATAGAGCTAGAGGTGAGAGGGCCATCCAAACAAATACCTTCATTTTTCAGATAAAGAAACTGAGACCCAGAGAGAGGAGATGAGTTGCCCAGGATAGCACAAGCAGCTATTGGTGGAGCCAAGGCTTATGGCCTGATCATCTGCCTCCCATTCTAGCATACCATCCCCTACATACCTCTGCCTGCATTAAAGGTACGTAAAAACCATAACGCTTAAAGCTGTTGTCTGTGTTATCAGGTCACCTGGGGAAGCTCTGAGAGCCCTTTAGCCATGGTACAATTTTAAGTGACTCAGAATATAAGGAATTGAGGCTATCGAATGCTCTGTGATCACATCCAGCTCTGACTCAGAGGCTGAGTTCATGCCAAAGATCTCTGACAGTGAGGACAAGCCATGCAGTCTGCCAGTGAAAGGTTAGCCACTAACCAGGGAGATGACAGGAAGAAACAGAGGGGGCTGGAGCTCAGTCCTTCCTAGAGATTTCTTATTAACAAAAGGGGAGCTCAGGAGTGGTGAAGAGAAAAAATGGAAAGGTTGTCAGGGATTGTTAGAATAGCTGAAATTGTCCCGAGGGGAGGCGGCCTTCTGTTCCAGCGAGAGCCAGCTGGGAATGTGGAGCAGTAGGCATCTCTCAAAGCCAGAAAAGCCAGGCTTGGACGAGGCCCACAGCGCTGGCAGAAGGGCCTGCAGAGAACACTGTGCACTGAGATGCAAGCTATGCACCAGCCTACACTTGGGCTCAGAAATTCCTCTTCACAAATGCAGGATGGGGGAGGCGTGTCTAGACAACAGTTTGTATAAAAATGATGGGATGGGGAGTGGTAGAAGGTAGTGGACTGCACACTCACTATGCAGCAAAAGGATGGCATCGAAGTCAGGAAAAGGTAAAAGCTAATGTAATCGTAGGCTGTATAGAAGGAGCCCTAGTGTCCAAAGCTATGGACATGGTGGGTCCCCCCACACTGACGCCCTTCAATGTACGATGCTCAGGTTTTGGTGCCACAGTTTAGGAAGGATACTGATAAACTACAGAATGACCAGAGGAAGGCAATCAGGTTGGTGAAGAGTCTGGACAGCCCGCCACATAAAAAGCTTTTGAAGAAACTGGAGACATGGCCCCGAGCAGAACGGCTTAGGAGCAGGGGACAGATATAATGGCTGTCTTCCACATGCTTGTGGAAGAGGGATTAAACTTTTTTGTCAGCTTGGTTCCAAAAGGAAGTACCAGGAACAATGAATAGAGGCCACAGAGAGGTCAAGAAAAGCTTCCTAAGCATCCCAACTCTACCAAAGCCCAATAGGACTGTCTCAGGAGGCGGGGGCTCCCCCCACCCCCCCCCTTTGGGTGGGGCTTGCTCTTCAAGCAAAGGCTGGATGACCAATTATCGGGCACATTATAGTGGGACTTCTTATTCAGGTCTGAACGGAGCTAATTATGCAAATGTTACCCAAATCTAAAAGAGCTACTTAAATGTGAGTGGTAATGATAAGATAAAGGTGGCAATGATGGCAACTGTGCTAAGTGCCCAAACATGAAAGGTAGGGTGGCACAGTATATAGAAAGCCAACCTTGGTGTCAGGAAGACCTGCCCTGACCCTGATACATACTGACTGTGTGACCCTGGTTGTGTCCCTTAATTCTCAGTTCCTCAGGCAACCCTCTAAGACTATGTTACAGAGCAGATACCAGACTGCAGGGACAAAGAGAGTCTGTTTCCTCAACAGGAGCTCCCTAGACTGATGTGATCACAAGTCTGGACTGTTTGTACATACATCTCAACATATGTGCACATACATCTATAGAAACATACAAGAAATCCTGTGGCATATCTTTATGTGTGTGTGGAAAAGGGGAAGAGAAGGGCATGTGCATTTATCTGGCACCTACTATATGCCAGGCACTGGATGCTTTTATACAAATATTATCTCATTTGATCTTTACAACACTGCAAGGTAGGCACTATCGTTATCTCATTTTAAACTCGAGGAAAAGAAGGCAAATAGAGGTCAACTTGCCCAGGTTCATATAGCAAATAAGTGTCTGAGGCTGGATTTGAACTCAGGTCTATCCTGACTCCAGGTCCAGTTCTCTCTCCACTGTGCTGCCTAGCTGCCGCATTATAATACATAAGTAAATGCCCTTGTCTTATGTGGATATTCTATTTACTAAAAAGCAAAAGATAAGGGATGTTTGTATTTTTAAAAAGGGGAAAAAGCTTGAGGAGAAACGTAAACAATTCCAAAAGGAGCTGAGTAAAAGCAGCCCTGCAGAGACAACGGCATCGCCTGATGGTCCACCTGGCTGCAGTGCCTCATGTTTTGGTAGCTAACTTACCCTTGACTGTTTTTAGGATTTTGAAGGTGATAGCAGGAAAACTGAACCAAAAAACTGTATGGGCATAGTGGAAAAATTATAAATGGGCTGTTTGTGTCATGTATGATAAATTGTATGAATTTGAGATGTCTCAACCTAAGTGAGAAGTGCATTTACTGCATATGCTGTGACTGATATAGGGCAGGAAAGGAATGGGAAGTATGAGAATTGGTATGTAGAAGCTAATATTGGAAGCTGCCGAAGGTAGAAGACAACAGAACGGAGAAGTCAACAATCAGGGAAATATAGTGGAGATAGAAAGTAACAGCAGCTGCTTTGATCTGAGGCCAGCTGATGAGAAGCAGACAAGCTCTGTGGTTTATGCTGGTGAATTGGTCTGACTGGAGGAAGGCTCTGATGCTGGGAGCTGATTGGAGAGAAAACTGCATGGGAGAAAGGCCATCTACTGCATGAGAGAAAAGAAACCTATCAGAGGCTTGCCTATATTGCCCTTTTTCTGCCCTTTATGGGCCAACAAGGGAAGCCCCGTCAAAGCCCATTGAGCTAAACAGACTAGTTTTACTCAGGCTTAGAGACTGCTGTTTGCTAAAATAACCCAAGACTCATTCAGCAGTTGGGGAGTAGTAGAGAAGTGGGTTCAAACAACAAGGGAGCAAGGCCCAGAAGAGGAACCCGGCAGGTGACATGTGACGGGCTTGACTCTCTAAAGACATAAATAGTATCCAGGCTCCATTCCAGAGTTGTGAGTTGTGTGAGGCACATAGGCTTCACTTTTCATGTGACATCTAGATTTCTGTAAGTTTGTGCCCATTCTCCCTTATGGATACTGTTAGTATTAGTGGGATAGTGGGACCCAGATTTATATTAAATTACGCGTTGTGTTGTATTGTGTTGTATTGTGGGTTATGTATTATGTGTTCTGTTCTGATATGTTATATTATGGAATATCATAATGAGTCACGTTATTTTTATCACTTTGACTTCTGCCAGTTCCGTGATTAAGAGTCAATGGTATTACTTTGGCTCTTTTGTTAAATGGGAAGCATATCGATGGGTACTTGGGACTAGAGTAGTGATTGATGGAAATGTATCTCTCTTCCCACTAGGATTACTCTTAGGATTTTCAGAGTCATTAGAGCTATGGGTCTGCCCCTTTGGATAAACACCCCAAACTGCCAGCATATGTTTAGATGAGGTGAGGGAACCAACCCAAGCTGAGGAAGAGAGAACCTCAAGAGAGCTGACTGGGGTCATATTTTGTGCTACATATATCTGCATGTGTGTATATATGTATGTGTACATGCAATCACATATGGCATTTCTCTGTCACCAAATCCCCAGTGCCTAGCCCATGTATGCATGCTTGCTGGATTGAAGTGAAGTGAATTGAATGAACACACATTTACTCTCCCTTTGTACATTTTCTTTAGAGAGGAAATTGCCCAGATCTCCCAGATTCCTGACCTGCAATGGATAACCTAGTTCAAGGGGGAGAAGAGAGTCCTAATTCCCAATTTGCTGAACCCTGTGTATGCCTTGTGTAAGGGGCAAATAAAATGTCCAGTTTGCCACCCCTTACGTGAGGCCCTCTAAATCAGTTTGAGCAGAAGTTACAGCAGAGACTTTCTGATGGAAGAGAAATGCATGGGGTAAAGGCTTGTCATCATTTGGAATAAGAAACAATAAGACAGAGGAGGGAGCAGGGAGAGGTGTTGGGAGATTCTCCTCCAGTCTCCTCAGAGCTGGCTGAATGTTCCAGTGCTGAAACCTAGCCAAGATATGCATCCTCAGTGGAATAGGGAGATGACATAATTTACATAGTGTATGTAAACTCCTCATTTACATCTGATTTCTCAATGTCTAATTTGTTCGTCAGCAAAGGCTGTGTGTATCAAACAAGTTTTTTAATCAGTTCACAGTGCGTGTGTAAGCAAATTAATCTTTCCATTTATGAGAGAAGGCTGCATAAACTTGGAATTAGCCACCGTTGATTCATGGGGAAGGTGATTTGTGAGATGTTATGAGTACCCATAAATGACCACACTCATGATGCAGCCAGACCAATGTGGAGAATAGAGCTGGAAATATGGGGGGGGGGGGTGCACTCTTGTACAAACTGGCACAGCCAAAGACATGACCTTTCAGGCAACTGGCATCTATGTCCTGCAGAAAATGCCTTTGAGAGTCTTTGTAGGGTACAAACCTTCTGCCTTTGCTCTCCAGAGGTAAAAACTGCCTTGGTACGCTTTTTCTTAGCTGACCTTTTCTAGGGAGCTATCCTCATGTCCTTGGATTTGTCTGAGATTTAAAAACCATAAGATTTCCAAAGATCCAGGGCATTTCACCATTTCTCCCCTTCTTTCTTCAGGCTTTCCTTCTGTGCTTGGTGATATCTGCTCTAACAACTCTTTAGGGGTGCTTTGGTTTTTGTTTCGTGGCTGTGGTCGCTGTTCTATATGCCAGCCAATTTCAGAGCCCTCTGGCTGATGCAGGAGCTGTGGCTGCTTCCTCCAGCTTGCCTCAAGTTGTAGCTCTGTTCCCCTAACTTCTCTGAGTCTCAGTTTCCTCATCTATAAAATGCACATTCATTCCTGGTTTCCAAGTCTCATTGGGGTAGCTGTGAGGCTCAAAGGAGAGAACAGATAGAAAACATTTTGTTTAGGACCTATGTAAATATATTACCACTAACTATTGGGTGTCAGTTTCCCCTTCTTTAAAACAAAGGTGGTAGAAAATACTGATGGCAGCACTTTGGTAATTGCAAAGAGCAGGAAACAAAGTGATACTCATTGATCAGGAAATGACTAAACAAGTTGTGGCCCATAAATATAATGGAATATTATTGTGCTACAAGAAACAATGGACGTGATGAATACATAACTGTGAGGAGACCTATATGAACTGATGCAGAGTAAAGAAAACAACAGAGAGAGGAGTGTGTGCAATGTCCACAAGGATGAAAAACAAAATAAAACAATGCTAAATGTTAGGCAATTAGTCAATCTTGGTCAATAACCAATTATTTAATAAATATTTATAAAGTGCCTACTGTGTGTCAGGCATTGTGCTAAGTCCTGAAGATGCATGAAGAGGCAAAAGACAGTCTTTGACCTCAAGGAGCTTGCAATCTAGTGGGTCTTTCAATAGGGAGCTAGGGGTCTACGTGTGTAGAATGGTGCGTCCGCAGTCAGACATGGTGGTTGTATTGGTTGGGTTTTTTAATTATTGAGAGGTGGTTTTTTTTTTTGTGAAAAGGGCAAGCTCACTACTAGCAAAGAGGAAAGGGGCATATCTGGAAATGACTGTCATATAAAACTAATTGTTAACAATAATCTTTTTGTATAAATAAAATAGAAATAATTACGTGTCATGATGAGAAGACGGCTAAGGGTTCAGAGGTTGAAACAGGAGGAAGGGCTGCTAGGGTGGGGGTTTTCCTGGCTATACCAAAGGTAAGTGAAGCCGCAGGAGCAGATAGCAGAGCATGACTGAGATCACCAAGGGATATCACCAAGGCAGAAGCTGTACAACAGGAAGTCAAAGGTTTAGGGGCAGAAAATACAGAAACAGGTAAAGCTCAGTTGGTCACAGTAAAGATAACGTATCATGTGACAATGCACTTCTTTTTGATGGGGCGCTGGGCCATGTGGGCCACACTGACCTTTGTGTCTAATGAAGGGAAAGGCCTCTCCAGAAGGGAGGCACAGAGACTAGACTCACTCTCCATTCCTCTCTGTGTCTTTTCTCTGGCTGTCCTAATTGCCAAGGAGAATGCTCTCGCCCCTCCCCCTTGCCTCTTAGAATCCTGGGCTTCCTTCAGGACTCTGTTCAAGCTCCACCTTCTCCATGCAGCCTATCCTAACCCCACCCCTTACTCCCCAGCTGCTACAGCCTCCCCATCAAAATTGCCTCACACCTATCCTGTATATAGCTTACATGTATTATTTCCCTAGAAGCTCATTAAGGGCAGACTTTTTCACTTTTGTCTTCATATCCTCAGAATCTAACACATAATCCATACATAGAAGGCACGAAGAAATGTTTATTGCTTGCTTTCTTGAACAGACTGTAGACCTGTATGTTCTTTTCAATGGCCTGAGGAAGGAAGCTACCTTCTTTGCTGTGGAGCTCCCTCCAAACCCATGATCTAAGTTTCTCACCCTCCCCTGGTCTGTGGGATGGCTGATTGGCCATCTTGATGATCATAGTCAAAAGGGTGTCTTCCCTCTCCCACATCATACCCTTGACTAAAGCTCCTGTCTTCCACCTACCGTAATGTAGTCCTCTTTTCTTTTAAAAATTCTACAACTCACTTTTCCCATCAGCTAAAATTCAATAACTCAGAATGCATGAATTCAGAATTTGCCATGATCAGACACAGAATGTATGAGCCTTAAACTTTTTACTTCATAACCCATAGCCCAGAACTAAAGCTCTAAGTCTGCACAGAATTTCTCTCACTTCTTTCCCCAACCTCCACCAACTCTAACATTTTTCTTTGGAATTGTTGTGACAATCTACTCTCCTATGGCCCCATTCAACATACCTATAACTGTCTAGACCGGAGTTTCCCTCTCTGGCCACCATTCCCTTACGTGCATTGTGTCCTCCATTAAAATGTAAGCTCTTTGAAGAGAAGGACTCTGTTTGACTTGGGTTTTTGTATCTCCAGCACTTAGCACAGTGCTTGGCACAAAGCACTAAATATATGTCACTTTTGTTGTTATTTTCTGAGTATTTAGCACAGTGCCTGACTTGTATTAAGTGCTTAGCGAATACCTTATTGTGTGTGCGTTTACTCTTCCTGGACTTGTCCAATCTGCACCACTCACAGCTCCAGTAAAGGGCAGACTCCAGATAAGCTTCTTCAATTCATAGCTCAGTCTCTTTCTGCTCCTCAGCTCTGGCCACGTGTGATGTCCTGGGACTCCTCTGCTTGGTCCAAGAACTCTATGTTGTCCAGTAATGGCTCCTTCCTCTCCACACCGTTGGTTCCCCTTCTGTGCAGAAGACCTTTAGGCCCCAGGGGTGACTTCAGCAGGTGGACAATGGCAGAGGAGTGAAGGAATTCCTGGAGAAGAAATCAACCTGGACAATCAACCAGAATCACTCCTTAGTTATGCCTTGGAACTCTCTTACTCACACCTGGAGTTCACTCCCTCCTCACCCCTGACTCCTAGAAAGGCTAGAAGTCTTCCAACTCAGCTCAAATGCCTCCAATAAGAGGCCTTTTTATGTGGTTTCCCCATGAAAATTACTTTGTGTTTACTTTGTCTGTATTTTGTAGCTACTTTTATGTAGATGTTTCCCCAGAAAAGATATATCGAATTGTTTCCCATGAAACAATGTGAATCTTTGAAATCCTTGGTAAATAGAATGTGAATTAATATTTGTTGCTCACTTTAAATTGTTGATGAGAACAGGACCAAGGACAGAGGCTGGAGTTACTATACTACAGACTGGTCTCCAGGCACTATCACCTAGTCTATATCATGCCATCTTATGCACAAAATTATCATTAAAACTAACCCTCTCCCACAAACTCAGATGCTTTTTATTTTTTTTTTTTTGGCAATAGAACCCTCCCATTTTTTTCACATCAAACTCTAGGGAATATCATTCAATATCGTGGAATTATTAAGCCTCAACAAATTATAGAACTACTCCCTCCTTTCTGAGGTTTTGTGACACTTGGTTCTCTTCCACTTGTCACGTTGTTCTTTCTTAGTCAACTTTTTCTGGATCATTATCCAGATCCCACTTTCAAATTGTGTATGTTCCCCCAAACCTTCTCCTTCCCTCTCCTCTCCTCCCTCTTCTTATCTCTACCCCTCCCCTCTCCTCTTCTGTCTCCCCTTTTCTCCCTTCCCCTCTCCTCTTCTACCCCTCTCCTGTCCTCTTCTGTCTCCTCTCCCCTCCCCTCTCTCTCCTCCTCTACCCCTCCCCACTCGTCTCCTGTTTCCCGCCTTCTCTCTCATCCCTTTCTTCTCTTCCTTCTACACACTCGCTATGCCAGACTAATTTATCTATGTACTCTTCCCTGAAATAGCCATTTCATCTCACTTATACATTTATTTTTACATATTTTTTTCTAACAGTAAAAGGGAGCATTTTTTTCATCTTTGCATCCCAAGTGCCTTGCTCATAATAGGTGTTTTATCAGTGTTGATTGGATTGGAATCTGCTCTCCTCTCTCAAGAAGGAGCAGCCATTGAATAGGCTTATTTTTCTTTTTGGCTTGGTTAGTGACTATCTTATGGTGACCTGGCAACATTATTGGAAAAAAATTCAGTGGGAACATGTTGGCTGTCTTCAAGTTTCAAATGGGCTGCCATGCATAAGAAGTATACACGCAAAAATGATGAGCCTTGTTAAATCAGGAGAAGGAAGTTTCTCAGGGTGGAAGTTTCTGAGGTGCAAATTTAAGATGAATGTAGAAAAGAATTCCCAAAGAATTACAGCTTAACAAGGTGACATGAGTTGCCTCAAGAGATTGTGAATGCTGCATTCTCTGAGGTTTGGGAGTGGAAACTGAGTGTTCACCTGTGGGAGAGGTGATTTGTTATTAGCAATAGGTTAGAACAGATGGCCTCAGGTCTCTTTTAGCTCTGAGTCTCTAATTCTGGGACTGGAAATAGTGTACGCCCTTTGGATGGGTTAATGGCCCAGCCACCTTTTGACATTTCATTAATGACATTTTTGCTGACCTTCAGAATCAATCTGTTGTTGTGTCCCCAGAAGACATTTTGATATTTTCACACCACAAAGGAGAAAGTGCCTCCCATGTAAGGGAGGTATTGTCAGTTGTAGCACTTAGCTTTATACTCTAAGGTGAAGAAATAAAATCTCTGTAATAATCATTCTAGCAAAGATTGGATTGGGCGCTTCACAAGGGGTGGGTGGGGACATGAAATAAATTGACAGAGACACCGAAAGTTGTATTTTTCCCATCTTAGGAAGAAAAGATAACATCACAGGATTGAAACTTGAGGACAACGTTCTCCTGCTAGATTAGGAGACTTAAATCTCTCTGGAGATGGAAATGGTGAAAGGAGTTAAATAAAGAGTTGGACAGTGAGAGACAGACGACATAGGCGTCAATCAGTTACTTAGTCCTGAGTTGAGTGAGAAAGAATCAGCGACATAGGAAACAAGCAAAAGGAGGGAAGAAAAGTAAGGATGAGCTGAAGCAAAGAGGGAGAGATCATGGAGGAGCACTGGCCATATAGACATTTCAGAGAACTGGACTGAGACTGACGCCATGAGTTCTACCTACTTCTTGGAGGATTGCGGAAAATGCCAAGAAACTGCCCTTTCCCCTAATTCCCTTCCCTTCTATTAACAGAAACTATAATAGATTCTATTTGCTGCTTTACCTATGAACCTTAAATTCGCATCAACCATAAAAAGTCTATAACTGAGCTAGAAATAAGTATATATTTCAATTAAGTCAGAGAACCAATCCTCTGCCTACATGTAAAGAATTTTCCTAACTGCAGCTCTGAGCAAATTATGATTGTATTCCTAACTTTTTCTTTGATATAAACTTCATAAAGCAACAAAGGAGAAAATCAAATGACCCTGAGGGGCTAAAAAGCAAGCTAATCAAAAAGAAAAGTGTGAATGATTAGGGCTAGCTGACTATCCTCTCCAATGACATCCAAATATCTCAGTGTTGTATTTCCATAAAATTTAGGTAACATGGTAAAAGACAAAACAAAATGGATTTGGAACCAGAAGATCAAGTTCGAAGTACTGCTTATTCCACTTATTGTGTGAATGACCTTGGAGAAGTCAATTCTCCTTTCTAGGCCTTAGTTTTTTCATTTGTAAAGGTATTGAATAGGGTGATTTCTATAATTGCTTCAATCTCTAACATTCTATGGACATTCTAAGCTTATGATAAGCAGGTACCTTGAGTATTACTGTCCCCATTTTAAAATTCTATAGACTGAGGATCATGGTATTTGAAATAGTTTAAACCCAGATCTCTCCTGGCTCTAAAAGCTGAAGGGGAAGAGAGGATGTGAGAAAAGGAGAGAGAGAGGGAGAGGGACAAGGAAGGGCACCAATTATCATAAGGATAAGATCATAGATTTAGAGATGGAAGGGATGTTAGAGGCCATTGAATCCAACCCCCTCATTTTACAGATGAGGAAACTGAGGCACAGAGAAATTAAGTGACTTGACCAAGGTTAAGTAGCTAGTTAAAACCTGAGGCAGAATTTGAACATAGGTCTTTCAGACTGTTAGATCTAAGGAGTTCTATCTGCCATGTCATGCTGCCTATTTCACAAGGTTGTGGTGAGGATAAAATAAATTATTTTTGTACAGATAGATTCTTTTCTTTTTTCTTTGATCTCTTTGTGACACATACCTAGTAATGATATTCCGGGGTCAAAGGGCATGCACAGTTTTATAGCCCTTTGAACCTGAGTCTAAATTGTTCTCCAGAATGATTGGATCAAGTCACAGCTCTCCCAACAGTTCATTAGTGTACATATTTTCCCTCATCCCTTCTAGCATTTGTCTTTTCTGATAGGTGTGAGATGGTACCTCAGAACTGTTTTCATTTGCATTTCTCTAATCAATAGTAATTTAGAGCATTTTTTCATAAGACTGTACATAGCTTTGATTTCTTCTTTTGAAAACTGTGTTCATGCCTCTTGACCATTTATCAATTGGGGAATAGCTTTTATTTTTATAAATTTGACTCAGGTATCTACACATTTGGGAAATGAGATCTTGTTGTAAAATTTTCAATATTACTTCATTGTCTATGGTTCCTTTTAGCAAGATATAGTTTCCCTGATTATCTCTTTCAATTTGGTCTATTATTGCCTTTGCTTTATCTGAGACCATGCTTGCTACCCCTGCCCTTTTTACTTCAACTGATACATAATAGATTCTGCTATAGCCCCTCATTTTAACTGTGTGTGTGTGTGTTTCTGTTTCGTGTCTCTTGTAAACAATGTATTATTGGATTCTGGTTTCCAATCCATTTTACAATTCACTTCCATTTTGTGGGTGAGCTCATTCCACTCACATTCACAGTTATGATTACTAATTGTATATTTCCCTCTATCCTCTTTTTTTTCTGTTTATCCTCTCTTTTTATCCTTTTGTTGTCATTAAAGTCATGTCCAACTTTCTGTGACCCCGTTTGGGGTTTTCTTGGCAAGACACAGGAGTGGTTTGCCATTTCCTTCTGCAGCTCGTTTTGCAGATGAAGAACTGAGGCAAACAAGGTGTAGTGACTGGCCCAGAGTCACACAGCTAGGAAATGTCTGAGGCCAGATCTTTACTTAGGTCCTCCTGACTCCAAAGCTGGCACTCTATCTACTGAACCGCCCAGCTGCTCCTCCTCAAAAGTCTGTTTTGCTTCTGACCATTGCCTCCTTTAATCTACCCTTCTGTTTATCATTCTGCCCACCTCATTTCTCTTGTCCCTTTCTCCTACTATTTCCCTATTGGGTAAGATAGATTTCTGTGCCCAATTGAGTGTACATATACATATTCTTCCCTTTTTGAACCAATTCCAATGAGACAGAGGTACAAGCGCTGTCCATACCCCCATTTCCCCTTGCCCTATAAAAGTTCTTCCTTGTGCACCTCATCTATGTGGGAAAATTTCCCCCATTCTACCTGTCCCTCCCCCTTTCGCCCAGTGCATGCCTCTTTCTCCTCTTCATTTTTTTTAATTTGGAGATCATCACAACATGATCAACTCACACTCATGCCCTCTGTCTATGTAGATGCTTTCTAACTGCCCTAAAAATGATAAAGGTCTTAGAAGTAACTTGTATCATCTTCCTATATAGGAATATAAACAGTTTAATTCCAACGAGTCTCTTATGATTATTCTTTCATGTATGCCTTCTTATGCTTCTCTTGAATCTTCCATTTGAATGTCAAATGTCCTATTTAACTCTGCTCTTTGCATCAAGAATGCCTGGAAATCCTCTATTTCATTAAATATCCATTTCCCCCTGAAGTATGATACTCAGTTTTGCTGAGTAGATTAGTCTTAGTTGTAATCCTAGGTGCTTTGCCCTCCAGAATATCATATTCCAAGCCCTCCATTCCTTTAATGTGTCATCCTGGCAGTGACTCCACAATATTTGAATTGTTTCTTTCTGGCCACTTGCAACATTTTCTCCCTGACCTGGGATCCCTGGAATTTGACTATAATATTCTTGGCAGTTTTCATTTTGGGATCTCTTTCAGGAGGTGATTGGTGGATTCTTCTCTTTTGCCCTCTAGCAGTAAGATATCGGGGCAATTTTCCTTGATGATTTCTTTAAATATGATGTCTAGGCTTCTTCAAGTAGTCTTATAATTCTTCGGTTATTTCTCCTTGATCTGTTTTCTGTTAGTTGTTTTTCCAATGAGATATTCCATACTTTCTTATATTTTTTTCATTCCTTTGACTTTGTTTTGTTTCTTGATGCCATCATGGAGTCATTAGCTCCCACTTGCCCAATTCTAATTTTCAAGGAATAATTTTCTTCAGTGAGCTTTTGTACTTCCTATTCCATTTGGCCTATTCTGCTCGAGGTGGGGGGAATATTTATTTGATATCTTATTTTCCCCCAATTACATGCAAAAACAAATTTAAACATTCTTTAAAAAAACTTTGAGTTCCAAATTCTCACTTTCCCTTTCTTACTTCACCCTCATTGAGAAACAAGCAATTTAATATAGATTATACATGTACAGTCACGCAAAGCACATTTCCGCTAGTCATGTTGTGGAAGGAAACACAGGCCAAAAAAATAAAAAAAAATTTTAAAGTTTTTTTTTGAAGTACACTTCTATCTACATTCAGATTTTATCCACTCTTTCTTGGAAGATGGGTTGCAATTTTCATCATGAGTCCTTCAGAATTATCTTGGATCAAGGTATTGTCACATCATAAGTCAGTCACATCATCATATAATATTGCTGTTATTGTGAACAATGTTCTTCTGGTTCTTCTCATTTGACTTTGCATCAGTTCAGGTAAATCTTTTCTGTTTTTTTCTGAGAGCACACTACTCATCATTTCTCATAGTATACCTATTCTGCTTTTTAAGGAGGTTTTTTTCAGTAAAGTTTTGTGTCTCTTTTGCCACTAGACCAAGTTTGTTTTTTAAGGTGTTATTTTCTTCAGTACATTTGTGTGCCTCTCTTACCAAGCTGTTAATTCACTTTTCAGAATGTTCTTGTATCACTTTAATTTATTTCCCCAATTTTCCTTTATCACTCTTATCTCTTTCTTTAACTCTTCCAAGAATTCTTCTTGGACTTGGATCCTATTAATATTTTTCACTGAGGCTTTGCTTTGCTTGTAGCTATTTTCACATTGTTATCTTGTTATGACTATGTCTTGGTCTCCCCTGCCACCATAGTAGATTTTTTTTATGGTCGAGTTCTTTTTGTTGTTGTTTGTTCATTTTTCCAACCTATTTATTTACTTTGAACTTTATGTTAAAGTTGGATTCTGACCACTGGGGCTGCAGGGCGGGGGGTGGGGGGTGGGGAAGGGGCATTGTCCCGAGCTTCAGGCTTTTTTGTCCTGCTGTTTTCAGAGCTAGTCTGAGAGTCTGCAAGTTTTCAGTGCTTCCAAGGTAGTATGATACAGGGAGAAGTTTGGTCACTACTCTACTGAGTCTTTACCTTGGGGAAGGGGGCGGCAGGGGGAGGTACTGCTCCCCTGCAGCCACAAGCACTAGTGTTCCTCTTTGCCTTAGAATTATGACCACGGCTCCTTCTCCCTTTTGATTGACCACTGTGATGCAGAACTGCTTATGAGCAATAGAGTTGCCAATCAGTACCAGCTGCACCCAGTGCTGACAAAGGGTCGCCCATAATCTCTTTCTGACCAGATATCCAACCCCCTTCCTGTCTCTGGGCTTATAGCTCCTGAAGCTGCTATAACTGCCATTTCCAAGATTTCTGAAGTCTTTCAAACATTTTCGCCTGTAGAAAATTATTGTCATTGTATAATTTTTTCTCCTCGTCTCACTTCATTTTGCATCAGTTCATAGAAATCTTCCTAGGTTTCTCTGAAACCACCCCCTTCTTAATTTTTTTAAGACAATAATTTTCTCTTTTTTCACATTTTTACTTTAATATTTTATTTTTTGTAATTACATGTAAAAACAATTTTAACATTTTTTTTCAAATTATGAGTTCCAAATTCTCATCCTCCCTCACTTCCCCCCTCATTGAGAAAGAGAGCAATTTGACATAGGTTATACAAGTATAGTCATGCAAAACACATTTCCATGTAGTCCATACCATGAAAGAAAACACAGACAAAAAATTCTCAAGAAAAATAAAGAAAAAATATCTTTGATCTGCATTCAGGCTCTATCAGTTCTTTCTCTGGAGACAGACAGCACCTTTCATCATAAGTTCTTTAGAATTGTCTTAGATCATTGTATTGCTGAGAATAGCTAAGTTATTCACAGTAGATCATCTTACAATATTGCTCTTACTGTGTACAATGTTCTCCTGGTTCTGCTCACTTCACTTTGCATCAGTTCATGTAAATCTTTCCAGGTTTTTCTGAGAGCATCCTTCTTGGCATTTCTTAAAACACTGAAGTCTTCCATCATAATCATAAACCACAACTTGTTCAACCATTTCCCAATTAATGGACATCCCCTCAATCTCCAATTCTTTGCCACCACTAAAAAAGCTGCTATAAATATTTTTGTATACATAGGTCCTTTCCCTTTTTTAATCTTTTGCACAATACTTTTCAATCACACGTATATGTCACGGTTTGTTTAGTCCTTCCCCACTTGATAAGTACCTCCTCAGTTTCTGCATTTTTTTCCCAGCTAAACGTGGACTCAGACTAGAATATATATCCCTAGATAGAGGATGAAGAAGAAAAGACTTACTCTTCTTCTGGGAAAACTCTGCCTGGCTTTTGTTAGTCAGTTTTTTTCTTTAGCAGGAAGAGGCTTCTTAGGCACTATACTTTAGCAGACTGAGATTGCTGTCATATTGTCCTGACGAGTAGAAGGCAAGAAACTAATGACAGGGAATGTTGCCTAACAGAAACCAAGAAAGCAGCACAATTATGTATCAAACTAATAGTCAAAAAATGGAGAAATGAATGGGAATCAGTTAGATCATAATATCTAGTGAGAATTCAGCAAAGAAAAGAAATATGACAAGATGATCAGGCGCAGGACAGAAACAGTAACCTGATAATGGTCCAAGAAGATATCACCGTCATCATCATCATCATCAGTAATTATAATAATTAACATTTATACAGCACTTGCTGTGTGTTAGGCACTGTCCTAGCCTCTTTGTAATTATTATCTCATTTGTTCTTCACAACAAACTTGGAATGGGGGTGCTATTATTAGCATCATTTTTTCAGATGAGGAAACTGAGGCAAATGGAAATTAAATGACTTGCCCCACATCACACAACTAGTGAGGGCCTGAGGCTGGCTTTAGAACTAAGGTCTTCCTGACTCCAAGCCCAATGCTCTGTCCAATGCATCACCTAGATGCCTCATCAGTGCTGCATTGTTGAGGTGTGAGTTGTCTTCCTCTTAATCTTCCTCAATCCCATGTGCTTTCTGTGTATGCCTTCATATGTAATCCATGTGTATGGATATGGGGGTACTTGGTCTTTCACCAAATAATTTTTGCCTCCCTTTCCCACTCTGTCCCTCACAGCATAGTAGCTGATATAATAATAGAAAGTAAAACTAAGACATCAGAGGTAATTAAGCTTTGTTAATGAGCTATTAAAGTAACTGCACAGGTGGGTCTGTGTCCTCTTACAAAGTGTGAACATGTTTCATTAAACTGCAATAGGAGCTAAGGGATGGGCCACTAAAAATTGGCCACACTCCTGGAAGCCTTTGTATAGTTAAGGCTGGAAGGTCTGGAATCAGTCTGTGCAGGTCAAGAGTTCCACAGAATCTAGGCTCAGTGCAGATTCGTGAAGTGTGACCCCCATGTCTTTACCAGAGCACACTGGGGGAAGGGGGAGGTCTCTCATTCTCTCTGCCTTGACCATGGCATCTAGAAGCAGAGCTATTTGCTCAGTAGGGAACAAACTATTCAACAGTTGGAGAGTCAGCCTGAGAAAGTTATAGGCACAGCTAAGGGAAAAGAGAAATGGGCACACATACACATACTTCAGACTGACGTGGATACACTAGAGGCCAGGAGAAGCTTCAGAGCCAGCTATGGATTTCAGATACCTAGCCCTAGCAATCAACAGTCACTCCATGGGGAGAGGTGGATCCTGGGAACCCAGGTCAAGGATTTACCCCATGGGGAATCTATAACTGGGAGTGGGGTGGCTTCCTGAAGACTCAGCAAGGAGACATCTCCCTGAGAAGTCCTCAAAGGACAGAACAGCCCTGAAGGACTGGCATTCTGAGTTGCCTGCGCCACAGGTTCATTCCCTAGATGGGTGTGTGCCTCTCTACTGAACTTTCATTTTGAGCACAGTCTTTCCACCAAAACTTTCAGTGTTTGTGATAGTGAGTAGCAGATTTATGGAAGGGGTGGGTGGGGGTAATGTTTTAGCTGTTGTTCTTAGCAAGTCATTTCATTCAATGTCTTCGCTTTGATCTAATTGCGTCTCTTGGCTGTTGGTTAAGGAGAAGCCTGCCAGCCATACTTTTAGCTATTGTAGTAGGAGACCCACATGCTACTCCAGAATCTGGGCGTAGTAGCCACCTTCTGGGAGTGCACCATGGCAGTGTGACTGCAGACTGGGAGAAGAAGCACAAAGGGGGCGTGATGTATGTCTCCTCTTTGAACTTACAGCTCTGTGGAAAGTGTACCCAGGGCTGTGAGATGAATGTTCCATTGTGATTTTTTCTTACTGTGCTCTTCCATTAATGCCTTCGCTTTAAACAAAATGTGTCCTTTGGGAGATGAGTTAAAGTAAATAAGGTGCTGGGGGCTTGTGAGTCCTGGTGATGCAAATGTTGAATGTGGGTTCATCTTCTGGGGTCCCCAACACTGCATATATATGAAATAAATCAGCAAAGCCCTGAGCGGGAGCCTGAGGGCTTGGATTAAACTCAGTTGTTTTGTGGGAGCTGTTTCAGGAGCTCACTGGTCTTTTTCAGTTTACTCACAGGTTTATAGTTGTGTTCTAGTGAATTGTGGTTGCCTTAGGAGCCTCACTGAACCAACAGATTAACTTTGTTTTAAGTTTTATTTGGTTACAATGTTAGACCCTTGAGTGCATTCAGTCTTCAGCAGCTCTTAAACTGTGGCATGCATTGCCTACTTTCAATTGTGGGGAAAAGGTAGGAGGAACAGTGCTGATGGCTTGGCATCTTTGCTACACTCAGAGTAAAGACATCAGGATGCCAAAAAGCTCTGCTCTCTGCAGTGGATCAGTGGGCTGAACTCTAGCATTTGGCATGTGCTGCTAAAATGTAGCTAAAAGTGCAAAAACTGAATCCATTGGTCAAGATGAGTGAACCTGGAGAGATCTGAGTAGGTTTAAAAAATTCCAGCATGAGTTCTGTGTGAAGATGTGGGCTAGTCAGGTCAATGCAATTGAAGCTGCTATATGCCAGACACTCTGCTAGACGTCAGGCACATGACAACAAAGATGAAGCAGATCCTGCCCTCGGGGAGATTTCTTACATTCTACTAGGGGCATCCAGCACGTGCAGGGGGGACGAGTAAGTATGAATTAAACACAAAGTAATTTTGGGAGGAGGAGAGGAGAAATAACAGCTGGGGGAGGGGACAGGTAAAGCAGGAAAGGATTCTTGTAGGAGGTGGTACTTGAAAGCCTCGATGAGTGTGAAGGATTCGAAGCATGGAGGTAAGGGGGATGACCACAGATATGTGATGCTGTGGATAGAGCATGGAGTCAAGAAGATCCGAGTTCAAACCAGCCTCTGACTCTTGCTAGTCATTGATGCTGAGCAAATCACTTAGCTTCTGTCTGCCTCAGTTTCCCTTATCTGTAAAATAGGGAAAAACATCTACCTCCCAGGGTTATTCTGAGAATAAAAAAAGAGAATATTTGTAATGTGTTTTGCCCAACTTGGAGTGCTATATAAATGCTAGCCATTGTTGTTAGCATTAGCATTCTAGACAAAGGAGACAGACTTTGTAAAGAGACAGATACAGGAGATGTTCAGTACACTTGGAACTGAAATTACACAGTCCCATTCCTGAAATGTGGGCTTTGTCTCGGGGAAACAGGACTAAAGTTTCTAAAATGATATGTTAGGGGTGGCAGGTTTGGGGCCACCATCACACACTGACTCCTTAGCCTTGTATTCAGCTAAGATCAATTTGAGCCCTCCTCACTCAATATTCTTTGATGGGTAATGGAGGGGACTGGCCAATGATGGCAGACATTCTTGCCTGGTTCCAATCCAACCTCTAGGATGAAAAGCCTCCAAATTGGCTTCAGAAGCAGAAGGACTCATGGCGGCTGACCAGCGCTGAGCATGTACAGAGAAAGGTCAAGCCAGTGATATCACGCTCTCTTTCTCAGTGGCTTTTGAGTCAGAAGAATTGCTGTGAGATATGGGGTAAGGAGGGGGCAGCATTTGATATATATCTTACTTGGATACTCTGTGTCCCTGAGTTTATGGGGCCACTGTTTCGTTTGTGTTTATTTTTTCCTGATCTTAGGTGAAGGGGTCTTCTGAGAGGGAATCACTCAAGTAAATGGTGAGATGGGGAAATCCATCAGAGCCATTTAAAAGATCCCACTAATCTTGTAGTAGACTGACCCAGATGAGACACCTTACCCTGCAAGCTTGCCCACTGGTGAAGATTTGCTCCAAAGCAAAATTAATGGGGACTCCTGGAAAAGAGAAAAGAACTCCCATGGCCAGGATTAGCAGGGTAACCCTTGGCCCAATGTCTTCCTTACATGTGCTATGTGCAGTTTAAGTAGGGTGATTCCAGAGGAACTGCCACAGATATCTCTCTGTCAATTCTTCAAGGAAAGCTGTGATTTCCTGCATATAACAACCCATCTACACTTTTGTCATTGTTCCGTAATTTCAGTCACTTTTTTTTGTTTTGTTCTGTTTGGGGGGTGGGGGGGAGGCAGGGCAATTGGAATTAAGTGACTTGCCCAAGGTCACACAGCTAGTAAGTGTGTGAAGTATCTGAGGTCGGTTTGAACTCAGGTCCTCCTGACACCAGAGCCAGTGCGCTACTCACTGCGCCACTTAGCTGCCCCTATTTCAGTCATTCTGGACTCTTAGTGATCCTATTTGGGGTTTTCTTAGCAAAGATCCTGGAGTGGTTTGCCATTTCCTTCTCCAGCTCATTTAACAGATGAAGAAACTGAGCCAGAGTTAAGTGACTTGTCCAGGGCCACACAGCTAATAAATGTCTGAGGCCAGATTTGAACTCCAATGTTTCTGACTCTAAGCCTAGTGTTCTCTCTACCTAGCTGCTACCCAAACACTTTAGTTGTTAAGTTCTAGAAGTTCTGAGAATTTAGGCATGTCGGAGGTCACAAGTCAATAAGATGTCTTAGATGTGACTTGGACATGGGTCCTGGGATCTCCTAGGTCTCTAGTGCTCAAAAGGACCTTGCAGGATATCTGGTTCAGCACTTTCATTTTCCAGATGAGGAAACCAAAGCCCAGAGATGTGAAGACTTGTTGGAGATCACATTGGTGGTGAAGGATGTTCACCCAAGTCCTTTGACTCCCTAGTCAGTGATCTCTTTTCCCCTCCCACAACTACAGAAGGCTGCCCTTTAGCTGATTTTGATTTATTTCTGGAGGGAGGCAGGAAGGTTTTCGGCTGGCCCACATTCAAGGGATGGGGGAGAGGACATGCCAGGTGTTGCACCTATTTTTGACAACTCAGAGAGCCCTAGAGATCCTGGTACTCTGCATCCTCTTCCTCCCTCCCCCAAGGAGTAATAAATAGAACTTGTCTGTCTCCATTGCAGAGTGGTACTGGTCTGGGCTTGGCTTCTGCTTTTTCCCTGTGCCATTTCAGAGCAGTCTATTCATATGTCTTTGTAGCCTGCATATTCATCAGGAATATTTGGCTCTCCTTGGCTCCCGCGGCTGAGGCTCCCTCCTCACCGGCTCGCTCGGGCTCCCCGGCTACCGCCGCAGCTACTTGGGCTCCGGCGGCTCCGGGCGCCCGCGTGGCCAAACATCAGGAATTTGGGTATATCCCATTATATTCAGATTTCATACCAAACTATTGACATACAGATTGCATGGAGTTTTTGTGTTGTTTCTTTTACAAATAGCACTGTTAGGGATAGTTTATACATCTGTGTCTCTCCCTGACACTCTCCCCCATAACAGAGGAAGTTGTGGGAGCCCATTGCAAGAAGAGCAGGGTCACTGAGTGCAAGAGCATGAACATTCTGTCATTCACTGTATAACTGCCTATTGTTTCAGAAAAGCTAGAACTCATTCATAACTCCACCAGCAACGCTTGGCCAGTGGTTGAGTTTATCCTGAGCTGCCTTAGGCACGGCCTATCTTCGGGAACATAGAGCTGAGAGTCCTGCTCTGGTTGGACCACACCTGAAGGAAGCACTGTATTCAGTGATGAGCACCAGGGTCCCATGCAAACTCCAGAGATATTTTATGTAAAGCACTTTGCAAACCTTAAAGTCTGATATAAATAGTAGCTATTAATATTGATAAACGAGCTAAACAAATGTGAGTTGTTATTGTTAAGGCCAATATGGGGCAGAGGATGGAGAGGTGGCCTTGGAATCAGAAACACCTAGGCTCCAGTCCTGACCCATACTGACTGTGTGACCCTGGGAAAGTCACTTAACTCCCTGGTGTCCCAGGAAGCTTTATAAGACTGTGAGTCAGTGCAGGGAGTTTCCTCGCTAGGAGTTCGAGTTCACAGATGAAATCACCGACTATCATGAAATAAAAATGAAAAGCTAGCACAGTGGCAAAAGAATAAGAAGATTTCTCTGTAAACCGCGACTCGCCCTACTCCTCTTTCTGCATCTGCATTCTCAATTAGCCTCCAAAAAAAAATGAAATATAATAAGGAACTGACCAAACGCACCCAGTCTCCCTCCACCCGAGCCGCCCACCCGCTCTCCTTGCACCCGCTCTCCTTGCACCCGCTCTCCTTGCACCCTGTCCAAAAAGCTGGGGGAGGGGGGAAGCTCAGTTCGGAGAAGCTGCAGGACACGGCGAACCAAAGACCAGAGGAGGGCCCGCGGCCACGTGGGATGCCCTTAGCCCTCTGGCCCAAGCCCTCAACATCGAAGCCCGGGGGATATTACCAGGGGGCCCTGCGGGGCCCGCCAGCCTGAGACCCTGGGAGGAGCGGGAGGAGGGCAGGGCAGGAGGACGGACAGGCGGGTCGCTGGGCAGGAAGACGTGCCCGGAACTACAAGTCCCAAGAAGCGCAGAGGAAGGAGCGGGGTGGAGCCTCGTCCCGAATTCCCGGGATCCGGCTTGGGCCCAGGAGGAGGGGGAGGGGCCCGGAGGGGGAGGGGCCCGGGACTCGGGGGCGGGGGCATCGCGGCGGCGGCGGCGGCGGAGGAGGAGGAGGCATCTGCCGTTGCTGGGGCCGCTGGGGCCGGAGCCGGAGCCGGAGCCGGAGCCGGAGCGGGCGCGGGAGCGGGAGGACGGCCGGGGGACGTGGGCCCAGAGCCCGGGCGAGAGCACGGAGCAGGAGCACGAGCAGCAGGAGAGAGAGGACTGCGGCGGCAGCGGCGGCCGCGGGGCCCCGGGGGCTGCCGGCCGGGGCTGGGCCAGAGCGGGCGCCGCCACCGCCGCCGCCACTGACGGGGCTCAGCGTCCCTGAGTAGTCCCGGGGGTCGAGCAGCCCAGATCGCACGCTCTCCTCCTCCATCTCCTCCTCCTCCCTCTCCTCCTCCTCCTCCTCCTCTGCCCTCTCCTCCTCCTCCTCCTCCTCCTCTTCTTCTTCCTCCTCCTCCGCCGCCGCCTCCCTCCTCCGTGCAGCCGAGGCGCCCGGAGCCCGGCGCGGGGGGGAGCCGGCTCCCGGGCTGCGGCTCCCCGCGCCCCGCGGCCGCTCCATGGCTGCGCCGCGGCGGCCAAGCCCCTAGGCTGCCGGGGCAGGCGGCCACGCGGGCGGCCGGAGCCGGAGCCCGAGTAGCTGCGGCGGGAGCCCGGGAGCCCGAGCGAGCGGGTGAGGAGGGAGCCGCAGCCGCGGGAGCCGAGGAGAGCCAAGCTGCCGCCAGCTTCGTCCCCGCGGGGAAGCGGCCGGCCCCTCCTGGGGCTGTGGAGGAGAGGGGGAAGAGGCTGAGACTGCAGTAGCCGCGGAGATCGCGGGGGTCTCCGAGCCTCGGAGAAAGGAGGGCTGCCCCTGCCCCTGGCCCTGGCCTGCCTCGGCCGCTGCATGGGGGCTCGGTGCCCCCCGAGCGCCCGCTGACCGAGCCCCTCGAGGCCGGCCTCCTCGCAGCCTCCGCGCAGCCCACCCGGGTGGTCGAAGGAGGAGGAGGAGGAGGAGGAGGAAGAAGGGGGGACGGCGTGCGGGCGGACGGTCGGACTGACTGTCGGACGGCCGGACCGTGGGGCCCGGCGCTTCTGCACCATGAACTACCAGCAGCAGCTGGCCAACTCGGCTGCCATTCGGGCCGAGATCCAGCGCTTCGAGTCCGTGCACCCCAACATCTACTCCATCTATGAGCTGCTGGAGCGCGTGGAGGAGCCCGTACTGCAGAGCCAGATTCGGGAGCATGTCATAGCCATCGAGGGTGAGTCCGGCAGAAGCTTCCGCGCCGTCAGCTGGCACAGCCCAGCCGCAGTCGGGGGACGGGATGGTCCTGAGGGTGCGGGGAGTGGTCTGGCACCGGGGGTCCTAAAATGTGCCAGGCCGCCAATGCACCTTGTGGCTCCCCCAGGCCAGACGCGGCATTCTTGGCCCCAGCAGCTCAGTTGTTCCTGAGAAGAGACTTCCAGAAAGGGTGCATTTGGAGGCGTGTAAAATGTTTTTTTCTTTCCTCTGGATCCCAGGAAACGGGACTTGTATTCTTCCTCTGCATGACCCAGGGAAAACCCAAGTCAGAGAGTGCGGGTTTGGTGGGTGGGTTGGAGGATAGATGGATGGATGATCGGACTGCGGTTGGGCAGCCAAGGGGGCAGAGATCTCCTTAAGAAAAGAAAAAAAGGGGGGGGGGGAGAAAAGTGTTGGGCGAGCTGAGAACCTGTCAGAAAAGAATAATTGAGAGAGTCCATTGAATAGTGTCTATGTTTCTCCACTTCCAGGAAGTTGTATTAAATGGACATTTAGGGGTCCTCCTGCAGTGTAAAAGCCCCTTCTCATTGTATTTCAGAGATCGCACCATGTGTGCTGTGCATCCCCTGGAATCCACGATGGGAGATGGGGTATGGAAATTAGCTTCTGTGACCTGGGTGTTTTGGAAAGGAGTGTCTTTGACCTGGGTGTTTATGGAAATGAGTGTCTTTGTCCTCTGCATTTATGAAAATAAGTCTTCTTTAGCTGTTTATGGAAATGACAGTTGCTAGGAGTACTACTGGAAATCCCAAGGCCCCCATTTTGCTTGAAGCGATGCTAAGCCGGCTTTTGGATCAGTGGAGTGGACCAAATCAAGAATGTGTGCATTTCAGGGGCATCTGAGGCTAGGACAGCAGGTCTATATCCCTTGTGTTTGGGCCGGATTTGGTGTGGTGCCAGATTTGATCGTCTGCATCTTTGTTCTGGGAAGACTCACCCAGGACAGTGGATGGGGCTGGAGCCTGCCTGACCTGCTGCTGGGTCCAGAGCAGCTCTCCAGGTTAGCATCCACAGGGTTACTGCTGCTACTGGTAGAGTGAGTTGTTCCATGGGGTGGGCTAACACTCTTGCCAGGATGTTTGGGCATCATTGGCTCAGAACATTTGTGGGCTGCAAACCTCTCCACCCTTGCCCCTCTCCAATTTCCACAACACTTCTCCATGAGGGTGGCCTGCTCACCTGGAGACAGCACTTCCCTAAGCTAAAGCCCCAAACGGAAAGGAAGCCTCCAAGGTTAGAGCCTGGCCTGGCCGTGCTTGGTTTTCCCACTTAGATTAAATCGTTGGGGATTTATCTGCTTTCTCAGTTCCTGTTCAGTTGCTTTAGGAGAGGGCTGTCAGCTTGAGCATCTTCTCAGAGCTGGGCTAAGCTGACATCCCCGCTCAGCTCGTGGGTAAGTCACCACGGCTCAGATCGTTGTCTGCCCCTTTTGCCCACCTGCACTTGGGAGTCCGGACCCTTTTTTGACAGCAGCCCTAGTCCAACACAGTATCAGGCACCTAAGAGAGCCCCTTGAACATTAACAACTGCATCTTAATTGGGGATGGCATGGCTCACTGCTCATGGTGTTGGCTTACCAGCCCTTCTGGCTCCATGGGAGTAGTTTGAGCCGAAGGCAGAGAGGTAGATTCTACTATTGGCACTGGAGGGTCTGAAATCTGGATTCTCCGAGGAGTGTTTGCTTTGTCTCTGGACCATTGGTTCATTTGCCCTGCAAAGATGGATGGGTTGTTGCATTCCTCAATCAGCATTTTAGCAACTTAAGCAAGACACTGGCATCATGAATGCATGTGGTAGTATTTTGATAAAGCCCCTGCTGTTTTCCAGGGCTCCCTGGGGACTCCCAGGTTTTCCAGTGCCTCTATCCTAGATACCACCCTGGGGTATCCAATTAGATTCTTAGCTATTTGGGACATAAGGGATATTACCAGTCTTTTGGGCTCATAAGACACATTTTCTCCATTGCACCTTCTATCAGATAGAAGGGGAAATAGTCTTTCTGTTGGGATATCCTCACTCCATACCTTCAAACCTGGTTTTGTTTTTGACACTTAGTTTGAGGTATTTCTCTCCCCGCCCTACCTCCTTTGCTATTATTGTTTTCTACTCAGGGGTTGGAGTGACTTGCAGTAGAGAGTGTCACTTTCCATGGCACAGCATTGACTTGCCCACAGGAAACTGTGCCCTAATGTTGACTTGTTAATATCGGATGCGTCTAAGTTCCTGGGAAATGCCAACACCAGTTTGTTCCTGAGGACAGACTTTCATTTAGCAGAGGCTTTAAAGAACGTATCAATCTCCCATCAATTTATGATCCCAGGAGCACGTTCAGTCAGAGCTCCAGGCTTTCCTAACTAGGGAGGTGGGCTGTGTGGGCAAGTGTACGCTTCTTCAATTTTGATTTTCCTCTCTCCATCTGGCTGTCTCCATGAAGACTCAGGATGGCTGATGAAATGCTTAGAAAGCTGTTGCTTGGTGATAAGCAAACATATCTAAGGGTGCCTCGCCACTGTGGAAGGACTGTTGGCTTCTGAATCAGGGATGGAGCTTCTTGTGAACCAGGGGAGAGTAGGGGGTGGAGGTGGCAGCAATGTTTTATTTCAAGAAACAAGTGTGAGCAGTTTGTCTCCTTAGCACAAGGAAAAATATTTGAACATTTTGTGTGTGTGTGTGTGTGTGTGTGTAAGGAGTGGGGGGGGGGGTGTTCCAGGAGCTTAAAACAATACTCTGACCCACTTTCCCTTTCCCACATTAAGTCTTAGCTACTTAGCTGTGAAGCTATGTCATTGATTTTTTTTCAGTGTCTGTGATCTCATTGGAGGGGGGGACTCCCTTCTGCCAATGGAGATCAGCATCTGCTCTGCAACTTCTGCCTAGTCTTTGAGAGTTGCCAAGGGAACTGAGAATTAATGTGACTTAGTTAGGGTCACATAGCCAGTATGTGTGAGAGACAGGATTTGAACCTAGAGCTACCTCAGTGATCATATATCTGAAGTCAGAAAGGATCCTGGCAGTCATCAGGCCCACTCTCTTCATTTCAGAGGTGAGGAAATGAAGGTGCAGAAAGGGGGAACAATCTGCCTCTGGGCACACAGCGAGTAGCAGAGCCAGCATTCCAACCAAGGCCCTGTGACTCCAGTCTTTCATTGTGCTTTTGACTCAGGTGGGACTGTCACCCACCAGGTTTATTTTGTCTATACTGCGTTCAAAGCTATGGAGAGTAGAAAGGATACTGAGTCAGAGGAACTCAGCTTAAGATTATGTTTGAACCTACAGGTAATAGGGAGCCACTGCAGTTTAGTTTGACTAGAGGAATGACTGTGATCAGATCTGTGTTTTAGGAAAATCACTTTGGCAGCTGTGCGGAGGGTGTATTGGAAAGGAGAGAAGGTGGAAGAAGGAAGATCTACAAGGAGGTGATTGCAGTAGGCTAGACCAGGACTTCTTAAACATTTTTCAGTCTAGACCCCTTTGCATGGCCTGAGGGCATGCGCCCTGCGAAGCGTTCAGAACCTTGGCTGCAGGGAAGCTGCTCCATGCTTCACTGGCCAGCGCTGCCAGGAACACCTCGGATTCGTTGCGCATTTGATTTTTAATGAATTTTTGGTCCTTGCTCATTCAGAAGCCTTTTACTGTTGCCAAGGTTGTGAGTCAGAGTTTAAGAGGTGCTGGTCTAGAGTAGAGGTGGTAGGGGTCCAGGCTCAATCTGTGGTAGGTGGGCTGAAAGAAGGGGACAGATGTGAGCCAAGTCATTTGGAGAGCAATGACAAGTTCTGACATACTGAGTTTGAGGCATGGCTGGGACATGCAGTGGCTGGTCCTAAAGGCAAGGCTGGGGGTTTCATTTTAGGAGTTATTTGCATGGAGTTGATGATGGAAGCCATGGAGGCCATTAAGGATGCTGAGCTCAGATGAGAGATGGTGAAGGAGATCCCAAATGCTGTCCTGTCACTCCTTCCCCACGTGAACTTGGACAAGTCAGCCCAACCCTTTGGGCCTCAGTTTCCTCTTCAGTGAAATGGATGGGTTGGCCTAGCGTGCCTCTGAGGCCCCTTCCAACTCGAGATCTATGATACATGAGAGCAGTCCGTTTAAGACGAGGATGATTAGGAAAATTAGAAAAGCCTGAGGTCTTTGGAGCCATGGGAGAAGGGAAATTTGCAGAGATCATGGAGGATGAAGACAAACTTAGAGGAAACTATTGGGTTTAGTTACCAATTAGGTGACCTTGGGGGGAGCAGATCCAGAAGAATGATGGAGGGGGAAGTCTGCACACAAGGGGTTGACGGGGTGAGCCTGAGGAAGAAACAGAGGCAGCTGGGATAGATGGCTTTTTCAAGAAGTCTATTATGGCAAAGATAAAGCTGGACATTTTTTCCTAATGCAGACTTTTTTATAGCACATGGTGGGAGTTTAATAAATGCTCGTTGACTCGCCTAAGATATGAACAGTTATGCTAAATAGCTAAGTTTTTAACTGATTTGGTTTGGGAGTAGACTAAGGACCAGGGCACGGAGAAAAAGTCAACGTGTCCAGCTGGATGTAATGAGCAAGCCCAGATGGCTTGGAAGGCTCTTTGTTTTTCATCTTGTTCAGAGCTTTTCGCAATGGAGTCAGGTAGGAGCGGAGCTTGCCCAAGTCACTATCCTGCTATTAGTCATTGAGCTGGGAAGTTCTGTGGACTCCGAAATGTGGATAAAGTAACTGATGGCTTGTTGCATCAGACTAAGTCAGGGTAGTGGGAAGCAGCTCCCTGAGGACCGCAGGACCTCCCCAGGAACAGATAGAATGAGGAATAACTTAGGCTAAGCCTGGCCCCATGATGTCTTTACTTCTGCCACAAGACCTCTCTGTGAAAGTTTTCATATAATTTAAATATTATGAGCGTTTGATGTGCCAGCTTCTATCTTAAAAGTTGTTTTTATGCTTTAATGGAACATTGTTTTTATGATCAGCGACAAAAATCTGCATAGAGTGTATTGTCTTCACAGCCTGATGGCATAGGGATTGCCATTTCAACAAATCAGTAAGCATTTATTAAGCACCTACTGTGTCCAGGGCTGAATGGGAACATGGAGAGGGGCAGATTTTGGTTTCTTTCTTGAGAGCAAGAATGACCGAGCCTGTCTGGTTACCAGGACCTATGTATTAGCAGCCTGTTGCTGATTTCATAGAGGGAGATTGAAGTGAACCCCAACTGGGAAATCTTTTAGTTATGTAATGAAGTAACTGGGAAAAATTAATAGGCAGAAATGAAAATGGATCTATGTGTGTCTTGACTTTTGGCAATTTGTACTGTTCATTATACATATGTTACATATGTTAATGCATCTAAGTGTATATATGTATATATGCCTATGTATGTATATATGTAGGTGTTATATATATGTACGAGTGTACATTTGTACATGTGTATTTGTGTGTATGTTACTTTGGGGAAAAAAATACTTCCTGTCCCTCCTCTGACTAAAAGTAATTAATAGGGTCCTCAATTTACAGGTAGAAAGGACCTGAGAGGCCACTTTAGAAAGTACTCATTTTATAGATGAGGAAATTAAGGCTTAGAAAGATTGAACGATTTGCCCAAAGACACACAGGCTTCAAATGGAAAAACTGTATGTGAACTCAGGTCCCTCCCTCCCCAAGTCCATCATTCCCTCCATATACTCTCCCACTTCTCCTGTTAGTTTTCCTGGCTGTTATTCCCGCTGCTGACATCCTATAGAAAACTTCATCTGGGCAGGAAATTGCCAACTTGGCAGTTTGCATTGAGAGGGCAAGATCCAATGCCACCTTAGAGAACCTGGGATCACATTTGGGCTCTGCCTTTTGAAGTGGCCCTGGCCAAGCCTTCTGTAGCTCTCCATCGCCTCCTCTGTACTCGGAGAGAGTTTTAACTCAATGGCCTCTGTGCTCTGGCCTGACTTGGAAAGTTCAGCTCCCCTGCACTGTTGCCTTAAGAAGATGTCTGCAAACTGGTCCCTTCTCAAAGGGCTGAAAAGTTGATGTTCACCACTGAACAGCATGGAAGTCACAGCTACCTGCAACCTCTTAGGTTTGGCAGGTGAGTTTGGGTGTGAAAGAAATATCATGTAGAGCGGATGTCTGAAATCAGTCAATCCCTCAACAAACCTTTATCAACCACCTACGAGAGCCAGAGGCTGTACAAAGCACCGGGGATACAGAGAAAGACAAGAACGTGGTCCCTGCCCTCAAAGACCCTGGGCCTGTATGGCTCCTCCCTAATGGAGGAGACAACATGCAAATAGTATGTAAATGGAACATGACCCCAGAGGGAAAGCACTAGCAGCCAGGGTGACCAGTAAAGGTCTCTTGTAGAAGGTGGGATTTGAATTGAGTCATAGCAGAAGTCTGGGAAGCTGACCTGCAGTTGATGAAGGAAGCACATGGTGTAGTGGAAAAGGGGCTGGAATTGGAATCAGAGGACCTGGGCTCAAATCCTACCTTTGCCAATTCTTCCCTTATTTCCCTGGGCAAGTCATGTCTCTGGGCCTCCATTTCTTCAGCTGTAAAATTGAGAGCATTGGACTAGTTGACCTCTCAGGTTCCAAATCTAATATTTTATGATGATTTCCTCCCTTAAAGGAAAAAGACCTTCTTGTTGGCTATTGAATGCATGGCATGACTAGATTGCCTTGTGTCCCAAGGTGCAATCAGGGATAAGATTGGCAGATGGCCAGAAACGTTGGACATGTGTCTTTGAGGAAGGGGGAACTTTTTAACCCGTTGAGCTGTCCCCAAAGGGAAGGTGTTGCCTTGAGACAGTGCAGCCCTTTGTCACTGGAAGGGTCCAAGCAGAGAACCTCAGGGGCCCATCTTGTCTCACTGGGTGGCTGCCCTGAGTGGGTGGTCAGCATGGACAGGCTTCCTTCTGACTTGAAGAGTCCAGACTTTGTATTTCTTGAATGGTTGCTGAAGCTTGGGGAATGGTTTTGGTTGGTTTTAAGTTTATCTTGTATCTGTCTAGAGCCATGTCCACCATTGAGGAGCCCTGTGGTATGGTGGATAACATGCTGGGCTTGGAAGTCAGAAAGAAGAGGGTTATAAGATCTCACCTCCAATGCTACCTGTATAGCCATTAATAAGCTGCTTAACCTCTCAGACTCAGTCTTCTCATCCGGAAAATAAGGTTGGATTCAGTAACCTCAAAAAGGCCCTTCTGCTATGATCTTATGCACCTCCCTTAACCTTTCTACCTCAGTCTCCTTATCTGTAAAATGGAGATGATAATCCTCTTAAAATTCTCATGAGGAATATGTGGAAAGTTCTGTGCTAACCTTGAAGCACCTCTAGCTAATTGCAGACGGGGCCTTGAGCTCCTTCCCAGAGAAGGACTCCAGGTACCTCAGAAACTTGAAGAGATTCAAGGAGAAGAGAGGGAATGACTCAAATTGGGAAACAAGCCACTGCAGCCAGAGCAGCCCTCAGAGTCGTCTCCAAGTCGGGGCTGGCATTGTCCTCATTATGTCTCCAAAGCAGACTTTCCAATGCTCTTTATGTAAAGGTAAAAAGCCAATCCGAGTTTTCCCTGCTGTGCAGTACACATCACACATTTGCTTTTGTATAACTTGCTCTGACTTGTTTTCACTACCTACTCACTTATCTTCCCTTTCTCCATACTTAGGAACCCTAGGTGAAATGATCAGGCTTGACAAAACAGATGACTCTTGGTTGTTTCTAAAACATGATCTCTATTAGGCAATGGGAGCTTCTGTTTGCTAAGACTTAACACATCTCAAGTCAGTTCCCTAGTGCTCTGCTCTCACGCAGTTGCTCTCCTGCTCAACAGTCTTCCATAGCTCCCTAGTGACTTCCCCAAAAAATACAAATACATTGCACAAAATTACAGAATCTCTGAGCTAGAAAAGACCTCATTGGGCATCTAGTCCAAATTATACTGGAAGAGGAATCTGCAGCCCATTCCACTCTCAGAGAACTCTAATTGTTAGTAAGTTTTTCCTGATCTGAACCCTAAATCTGCCTCTCTGCAACTTTTACTCATCACTCCTCATTCTCCAGCACTAACTCCCCCCGCCCCCCACACACACCCAAGCTAGTGGGATCCTGGACTTCGTTGAGAGAGGCACAACTTTGAGAAACAGGGAGTGATCATCCTAGTATACTCAGACCTGCTCAATGTTCATTTCTGGGTAATGTGGTTTAAGGAAGACATCGATAAACTGAGGAGCATCTAGAATGACAGTCATGACGGTCAGAGGAGCTGGAGTCCATGACATAGAATCAATTGAAGGAACTGAAAAAAAAGGAATGGATTTACACTGCTTGGTCCCAGAGGGCAGCACCAGTAGCAATGGGGTCGGGGAGAAGGAGTTGGAGAGGCAAATTTAGTCTGGCCAGAAAAGCTTCCCAAGAATTAGAGCTGTCCCAAAGTGAAATGGGCTGCCTTAAAGTAATGGAAGCAATGCATTCCCCCTTCTCAGAGGTCTTCAAGCAGAGGCAGAATGACCACTTGCTGGGTGCAATGAGGATTCTCCTCTCACGTCATGCTTGGGCTAGGTGGCTGTGGAGGTCCCACCCGGGTCTCAAATATTATGATTCCTCAAACAATCAAGAATTGGTTTTATTTTGGGTACAGTGTAAGCTCTTTGAGGGTCAGGACTGCTGTGCTTTATTTTTTTGTGTACCCAGCACCTATGCAATTCAACAAACATTTCTCAAGTGCCTACTTGTGCTAAGCACCCGGGATACAAAAAGAGGCAAAAGAAAGTCCCTGCCGTCAAGGAGATTACAATCTAATTGGGGGAGAGGGGACAACATGCAAACAAATATGCACAAAGCAAGCTATATACAGGATAAATAGGAAATAATTACCAGAGGAAAGGCCCTGGAATTAAGAAGGGCTGGGGAAGGCTTCCTAACAGAAGTCCAATTTTATTTGGGACTTAATGGAAGCCAGGGAGGTCAGTAGTCAGAGCAGAGCACAGAGTAGGTGCTTAATCAATGCTTCTGGAATTGGAGGTGAATTGAGTAGGGTATTTTTGCTTCATCGCAGTCTGAAACATGAATATCATAGGCTCATAGGCTTAGATTTGTATTGGGTCTTGGAAAGAATCTAGTTTTAGGATCATAGAATCAGAGCTGTAGGGCTAGAATAGACCTCAGAGACTATGGAGGCAAAGTCTTTCATTTTACAGATGAGGAAACTGAGGCCCAGCCAGAGAAGTGATTATCACTAGATCATAGATTTAGAGCTTGATGAAGCTTTAAAGTTCAACCCTGACTCTTTACACTTGAGGAGCTGGAAACTCATGGGGGTTAAGTGACTTTTCAAGCCTCTGATGACTGATGAATCCTTGGCAGAGCTGGGCTGCCTACAGAACTGGGGTCCTCAGGGTAGAGCTCCCTGCTCCCAGGCTTCTTCACCAGCTCCAGATGTTGGCATCTGTATAGTGCTCTGGGGATGGAGGAGGATTGGAGCCAGAAGCTACAAATACCCACACTCTGTCACAATCAATTGTTAATGGAAGCTTTGAATAACCCCCAAAGCAAACTGTTTGCACACAGGGGCCCCAGCTTTTTCCATGCTGTGCCCGCTAAAAATAGGTCTGAGGGTATGGAACAAGGCTTGGGATAGGGAGCTGATAGCACCCAGTGTTATTCATTACATTGCCGCCCCAATCAACTCTCACCATCCTTCACAAACAGGGGACCAAACTGAGGGGTGTGGGAACTGGGCAGAGTTAGCCCCTTCCTGCAACCCCCTGCCTTCATTCCAACAGTTTGTTTATTCAGACAGCCCTGGCTCTATTGAAGTGGCCCTGACAGGCTGTTTGTAATTACTGTGCTGGTCAGTAGTTTAAATAAAACCAAAACAACAACAGCAAAAACAACAACAACAAAAAAAGGATGGGAAACATTTTAATCTCATTGTTTTGGGAGAAGAATTCTGCTTACATTCTCAAGCACATTCACAAGTGACTTTTAGTGTGGCCTTGAAAATGTTAGAATTCATGGGTGTGTGTGTGTGTGTGTGTGTGTGTGTGTGTGTGTGTGTGTGTGTGTATGTGTGTGTGTGTGTGTGTGTATGTGTGTGTGTGAATCTCCTCTCTCTCTCTCCCCACTTTACTTTCTCCCCCCCTCCCCATTTTCCCTCTCCCTTTCTATTCAGAATTAATCTGTGACTTCTGACATTAGCAATTGGTATCTCATATTATTATGGTCGTCTTTATTCATTCATTTTACAGATAGTAAGCACTTATTGTGTGCTGAGGTACTGTGTATATTTCACTGCCCTCTTCTCTTTTCTTTTTGGAGTGGGGGGGAGATCTGGACCTATGATTTCATCTATGTTAGGATTCCCCTTACAGAAACTCCACTGAAAGAGATGAATAATTCATCTGTCCCTTCTAGGCTCATTGGGTTATATGGAGATTTAGAGTTATACGGGCCCCTAGGGGTCAGGACCTCCAGCTCCATCATAAGATCTTAGCTTTCAAGTTGGAAGGGATGTCAGAGGCCATCTAGTCGATGTCCCCCTCTTACACCCCCATCATTGGATGGATGAGGAGGCTTTAGTTGCCTAGGCCATGTAGGTGTAAGCATCACAGACAGGCAGGATTTGAACCCAAGTCCTCTGACTTCAAACCTAATTCTAATTAAGCGCTTGCACTGTCCAAGGAGGTGGTCAGCCAGGAGAAGCCCGGCTTTGTGAGGAGGAGATTCGGTTCTCATTGGCTATTTTTTTCCCCAATGACTACAGTAAACAGATGAGCATGTGGGGCCTTTGTTTGGGCGTCTTAGTATGCGTACAGCCTTTTTCATGTACGAGATTGTTCATTTTATTAAGGGTGAATTTCTTCTTGGTTAAAGAATCTTAGAGTCACTAGTGGCAGGGACCCGGAGGTCCTTTGGGCCAGAGGATTCAAAATGCAAAAGTCCTCTATAACATTAGTCATTTTCCAGTCTAGCCTAACTCTATGACCTCTGTTGGGGTTTTCTTGGCAAAGATACTAGAGCGGTTTGCCATTTCCTTCTCCAGCTCATTTCATAGATGAAGGAATTGAAGCCAATAGGCTCAGTAACTTGCCCAGGGTCACATGGCTAGTAAGTGGCTGGGGTCGGATTTGAACTCAGGGCAAGGAGTCTTCCTAACTCTAGGGCTGGTGCTCTATCCCTTGTGCCACCTAGCTGCCCTTTAATACAACACAACATCAAAATGTCGTTTTCTAAGGCTTTGGGCTGCCAGCAGGAGTCCTTACGTATGGCCCCATTTCTAGATCTACTGATCTAGGCCAACAGCCTCATTTTTCAGCTGAGGAATTGGAAGCCCAGAATGAATGAATGGATGAATGAATGAATGAGTGAATGAATGAATGAATTCAGGCCCAGTGACTTGCCCAAGGTCAAAATAGATATTAAGTGGCAGATCCAGGTTTTGAATCTAGGTCCCCTGACTCCAGGTCCTGCACTCTGGGGAAACATAATCACCTTCTAGAGCAATGGTTTCTAAGGTGGGAACTGGGACATGAGCCCAAGGGATGTTTTACCAGCCACTGGTAGCGGGGCAAGATGGGCTGTGTGCTATCTTGTTTCCAACACTATGCCACTCCCATCACCCGTTTTGCCTCTCCTCCTCTGTGCCCCCCTCAATCATGGATGTCCTTCCATGACTGTGGGGAATACTGTCACCCCCAGCAGTTACAGTAGGCAAATATCTCAGCCCATCCCCCCACCATTCCTACTCCCTTTCCCCACTCCCATCGCTGGTGAGCAAGAGTCCCCTGATACCTAGTTTTTATTTCTGATGGGACAGAACACATTGCAAAGGACAAGTGACATGGGTTGACTGTGATCTGCACTGCAGATCTTTGTACATTATCTTTGCTCTCCAAACACACCCCTGTTCCATCCAGGGTGCCATTGTCTTTCTAGGCATCCTGGTTCACAATCTTGCCATCATGTTTGCTCAGTCTGCTCATCCAGTCACTTCCTGGATCTGGCTTTCCTTTTTGGATAAACAAGTTTTTATTGACTTTTTTCTTACATCCCCATAACTTCCCCAGTATCTCTTCCCTGCCAAAGAGCCATCCTACACAACAAATAGTATTTTGAAAGACAAAGAAAAGAAATAAGACCAAAAAGAATCTAAACGTATATGCACCTAGGGGAGGTGTAGGGGTGGGGAGGGTCTTCTCGCGTGTACTCCAAGCCATGTTTGCTCTATATAATTATGTAGCTTTGAATTTGCAGCACTTTCCTTTTCTCACTGTAGTGGTTCTTTCTGCTTCCACGGTGGTCATTGTACACATTGTGTTCTTGCTTCTGCTCACTTCGCTTTGCTTCCGGCCCTGTAGATCTTTCCACACTTCTCAGTTTTCATCACATCCCTCACCTTTGGAAACTTGTAACTGCTAGCAAGGCTTTCTTTACATGGATGAACATCTAGCTCTTTGCGCCTGGTTCAGCCATCTGGGGTGAAGTAGCTAAAGTCTCATCTCTCTTTCATGGGGAGAGTCTTTCACATACCTGGACACAGCTCAGATGCTTCTGCCCTGAGTCATTTTTTTTCCTCCAAGCCAAACGTTCCCTAATTCGTTCAGCTACTTCTACTGTGACAGGGACTCAAAGCCCTTCATCATCCTGGTTGCCTCCAGTGGACATTGTCCAGCTTATTAATGTCCTTCTTAAAAGGTGGCACCTAAAAGTGAGCACAGCGCTCCAAATGTGCTACGAGAGGGACAAACAACTGGGACCATCAGTCTCCCTCTGCCACCCAATCCTGAGCATTGCGTTTCTCTTCATTTGATTTGAGATTGAATTCATTTTCTCGGCTACCAGTATCACACTGGTGACACATGGAGCTTACAGGATGCTAAAACATACAAATTGTTTTTCTGATGAAGAGTCATCATTGCTTCGCCTTCATCTTATTGTCCCATTGATTTTTTGAACCACATAAGACTTTACATTTATGCATAGTAAATCTAATCCTAGTACATTTGGCTCAGTGTTCTAGCCTGTAAAGGCCTTTCTGGATCTGGATTGTTTTCATCTAGTACAGAGGTGTCAGACTCACTGCCTGAGGGTGGCATCCTCCCCCATCAGGTTAAAATGTAACTGGGAAAAGTTAAACAAGATAAATTAAAATGCAATACAATATAGATAATGTAATTTGTGATTTTTCTAAGTCAATCTGCTGCCCCCAGGAATCTGTTTCTATTAGAATCTGATACAACTGAATGCATGTATCCTCTTCCTCCTAAATTGTGTTATTAACACTTGTATTGTGTCTACATTGTGTCTTAGTAGGATGTGACATCTTTGAGGAGAAGGGGGCTGCCACACTTTTCTATTTGTGTCTTCAGTGCCTGGTGTGTAGTAGGTGCTTAATACCTGTTTGTTGATTGATGTGTTATCCCTCTGTATCCTTGTTCACATTGGTTCCCTATCACATACCCACATTCCCACCTTGTAGAGATCCTATCTACCTTTCCTGCCTAGCCCCAGGACCTCCCCTGGCTTCTCCAACCAAAGAGTATTTGCCCCCTTTCTCTGAAGTCCCAGAGCCCTTTTCAGCTTCCTTTCTGCCTTGTGCCCATTTCTTAGCTCGTTGCTCCATGACATGGGGGTCCCCTGTTTAACCTCTGACCTTCCACACCATGTTGCCTACATAGCCCAGGAGCTCAGAGGGCAGGGAATGACTTAGATTGAAATGCTAGAGCAGGGTTAGTGTTAGCCACAGTATTTTGAGTGGTAATTCTAGGCCCCTGGTGAGCTAGATATCACCAGCCAACGTTCAGAAGGTCTTCCCCATGCACTAGGAACTAGGAGCCAAGGTCAGCCACAGGTACAAGAGAGGACAGTCTCCTTTCAGATACTTCCCAAACTGAGGAGCCTTAGGTAATTGGCCTACCTGTTCCTATAGCCTTAACAGCAAGAATCAGGAATTCCTTCCCCCTTCCTCAAATTCCCATTCCTTGCCAAAAGAGGAAAAAAAAGGAATCCCAGGATCCTTGCATGAGCATTCATCAGTGGAGAGAGAGATGGAAATCCCTCCCCCAATTCCATTTTTCTGACCATAGCTAGGTGAGGACTGGCAAAACGATCCATGGAAGAAGAGCCTGTGGGCGGGCAGGGATGTGTTAGGATCTCCATTCTCTGGAAGTATTCCCCCTCCCTTGAGAAAGTGTCCAGTCCTCCCAAGTGTCCATGCATTATACATATGTCTGGGACTAGATCAGATCACTTTCTCTTTTGGATCAGACCTGGAATTTCATCAGAGTGGGAGGCCCCAGTGAGGAGAGTGCCAGTACTAATGCACATCTATAATTGTTCTTGTCAACCAAAGGATTCCTCAAACATTTGGAGAATGCTTGAGTTTTAGGACCTTCCAGCAAAAGGGATTTCCTTCCCCAACTATGGATCCATAGACTAACATAGTAAAATAAGGATTGGAACTGGACCTTGGATTTCACTAGTATAGGGAACTCTCAAGTGAGGAAAGCCCTTCTGCCAATGCTGGTTGGCATCTTTGCAACTTATAGTCCTAGAGAGTTGCCTGAGCAATAAGCTAATGACTTGCCCGGGGTCACATAGCCAGGCTGGGCCTGAGGCAAGAATTTGACCGATGTTTTCTGTGCTATCACAAAATTTAAAAGTGAGAAGAGACCTCAGAGATGGCTTGGTATAATCCCCACTCCCAAAAGAATCCCTTTCACAACATATCTGACAAGTGGTCATCCAGCCCCATATCTGCTCCAAGACCTTCACTGAGCAGGGAGCTGCCACCGCTGCCCAAAGCAGACAGGCCACTTGGCCAGAGTTCAAATGGTTAGAAAGCTTTTCTAGACATCAAGCCTAAATCCATCTCTCTGAAGCTCCTACCATTAGAGTTTGAGAATAAGCTATTCAAACCATCCCAGAGACTTGGTAGAAATAAGCCCTCCAGCTGATGAAGAAGCTGATCTCTTGTCCCTTGGCAAGCGGGTGGTGAACTGTTGGTGCAGAGTGAGGCATACATATATTTGTGGATGTGGCCAATGTAGTATTTTATTTTATTTGAATGCATTTATTTGTTAACAAAGGGCATGATTGAAAAATGACAATGATTAAAACAAGAAAAATGTCAGTTTTTAAAAGAAGCAAAAAACTCTAACTCTTCTAGCACCCAGTCCCACTACTCAGGTTCCTTTAAATAGTGCCATTTATCCCCAAGAAAGGATAGAGCCTGTGTATATTTTCCGTCCTGTCATTCTCCTTTCCAGGATATTGAAATTGCTAAGGAGGTAGGGAATAGAGGGCGAGGTGATAGGAGGGGCAAGGGGATGAAGGAGCTATAAATTACTGCCATTTCCTTTGTTTTGGAGAGACATCAGTAATTCATCCAGGCCTGGTCTCAGCCATCTTTGCTAAACAGATTAGCCAGGCTCTGGCCCCTGGTTTCTGGGCTTTGGCCATTACAAGGCCTGGGAAGCCAGGACTGCTCTGACTGTCAAGGGCTGGGGTCAAAGATAGCAGAACTTGCAGTTGACAATAAGCATCTCCAGGCACTCCCCTTCTTCCCCTTCTCTAGCTCCCCTGCCCTACTCCTCCCTGTATACACTTGTAGCTTACATAGGCAAAGACTTCATGTCTAGGATGGGATCTCTAGCCATCAAGACATTTCCACATTTAACTAGAATGTTTACACCTGGTTTCTATTGGTCCTTGTCATGCTGTTAGCTCTTTTGTATCCCAGAGGACTCTGGTGTGCTCATAGGGAACCTGGAACAATGTAGGCGGGGCCCTCCTGCTGGCACTGGCAGGACATGGCTCCCGTATTACAGGGGAAGATTAAATTAAAAGAGGGAGGAGAGAAAATCTAAAATCCTCGCATGAGCAGCCGTCAGTGCAGAGACAGACAGAAATCCCCAGGGCCTCTTGCCTCCCCCTTCACACGCCTTCTGTTGGCCTGCTGCTCCCTGCTGATAGCCTTGTGTGTGTTTGGGGGGAGGGTGGTGCATCTCTCTCCCCTTCTCCTTTCTCCTCTTTCCCCCTCTATTCCCTCTCTCTTTTTTCTCTCACCCTCTCTAGCCTCTCTCTTCCCTCTCCATTTTCTATGCCCTTTTTCTCTCTTGATCTTTTTTTCCATCTCTTTCTCCCTTCCTCCCTCTGTCCTTCTTCCTCCTCCTTTGAACATAGTCAGCTATTCCATCAGCTTCTCATTTGAATTAGGGACAAAGTAAGAGCTTAAATTTCCAGAGCTTTCTTCCATGGGAATTGCCTCATCCCCTTCCCCAAGGATCCTGGGTTTTTCAGTGTCTCCCAGTTACCAGCCTCACCTATCACTTGGGTGTAGCCCACTGGGGCAGACATGCTTTATTTTCCCCGGGACTCCAGTGGGAAAGGGATAGGGAGAGATAACAGCTGAGCACTTCCTACAAGAGGAGGGAAGCACATTGGGGCTGTTATTTATCTTACGCTTTTGCTTATTGCAAAGGAGTGTGTTTGTTCAGGAATCACAAGGCCAGGTTGTTCTTAGGAAATGTGCATTAACAGTAGGGCTAATTTTCCAAATTAGAGTCACACCTTCTGACTCACCACTCCGGTTTCTTGTCAGCATCATGGATGGGTGCTACCCTCTTTTCTTATAACTTCCTTAAAAATAAATGAAAAAGTTGTGCTTTTATTTGGTGATGTGTGAATTTTTCTTAGGCTAAAGTCTTCCTCTGATGCCCCGCTGTAATGTGGAGGTGAGCCCAAGGTCCCAAAGGATTCTGTGGGTGAAGCCCCAGCTCTGACAATGCCTACCAAGTGGGGAAAGCTCCCAGTAGAGAGGACCAGCCTGGCTAAGTTGGGAGAGGTGGCTGCACAAGTTGGCTGCAAGGGAATAGATTTTCTCCTCCACCCCCTACCTCCCATACATATTTATTTAATTTATTAAATATTTCTCAATTATGTGTAAAAAATTAACATAGAAAAATTTGAGTTCCAGATTCTTTCCCCTCCTTCTTGCCCCTCCTCCCTCCCTGAGAAGACACAAAATTTCATATTGATTATATGTGTGAAGTCATGCAAAACATATTTCCATATTAGCCATGTCGCAAAAGAAAACATAGACCAAAAAACTCTAAGAAAAATACAGTACACACACACACACACACACACACACACACACACCCTTCAATCAGTTCTCTCTCTGGTGATGGATAGCATTATAGCATTTTTTTTTATCATGGGTCCTTTGGAATTATCTTGGATCATTATCTAGATCAGAATAGCTAAGTCTTTCACAGTTGATTATTATTACAATTGTTACAATATTGCTGTATTGTTACCACAAATACAGGGTTTTCCTGGTTCTGCTTAGTACACTTTGCATTAGTTCATGTAAGTCTTTTCAGGTTTTTCAGAAATCATCCTGCTCTTTATTTCTTACAGCACAATAGTGTTTCATCACAATCACAAACCAAAACTTGTTCAGCCATTTCCCAATTGATGGACATCCCCTAAATTTCCAATTCTTTGCCACCACAAAAAAAGCTCCTATAAATATTTTTTTTGTACATATAGATCCTGTTCCTTTTTCTGTGATCTCTTTGGGATAGAGACCTCGTTGTGGTATTGTGGGATCAAAGAGCATAGCTCCAGATTGTTCTCTAGGAATGGTTGGACTAATTCACAGCTCTACCAACAGTACATTAATGTCCCAATTTTTCCACAAAGGGAAGGGATTTTCAATGACAGCAACTTCGCAAGACATTGTACCTGGTAATAATAAATCTCCATTTTAACAGTGGAGCTTGGATAAGATCACCAGTTGCTCCAAGGGTTTGTCTGGGTTTAACCCAACACCATTGAAGTCAAGGAATTAATCAACATACTTTTTAACGCACCAGACTTTATGCTAGGTACTGAGGATACATGGACAAGAATGAATCTGTTCCTGCTTTCAAGAAATTTATGTTCTATCAGAGGATACAACATGTAGAGGGGATGGTGCACGGGGAAAAAAAGATTGGACTTAGAGTCAGAGTACCTGAGTTCAAATGCTACCCTGACACTTAACTTACTTATATTTACTGCTTCCCCCTCCCCCATCTCTGTTTTCTCCTCCATAAAATGAAAGAGTTAGGACTTTCAATGTATGCTTCTACCACATCAATACAAAAAACTCTGTGACTTTTATTAAGCATCTACTCTGTCTGACACAGAGTGAAAAAAAATGAGACACTTCCTGTCTTCAAGGAGCTTATGTTCTTCTAGAGCATAAATCACCATTCAATGTATTTGAAATCTAGAGTAGCCTAGTGCCAGTTTCAAGAGGTATGCCAGCAGTTAGGAGCGAGTACACCTTCAATATTTGCAGAACTTCTAGTTCAGTAGACTCTAGAGCAGGGAGGTGGATGGGAGTGTTGCACTATCTCTAATACTTGCTAGTCTCTCTGACCCTCAGTTTCCTTATCTGTAAAATGGGCATAATAATCCTTGTAACAATATTTACCTCCATAGATGTTTGGGAGGCTCAGATGAAACGATGCCCATAAAGACCTTTACAAACTATAATGGACTCCGTTAGTGTGAGTTATTAGGGTTCTTGTACAGTGACAACCCATTCTGTGCATCGAGCGTAGTCCCTTCAGCAAGTTGTCATCCACTGGACACTTGTCGATCCAACCTGAGGTCTTCTCTGACTCCTGGATTCTGGCGCAATTTTGACACTGAACTGAACGAAGATTCTTGCCCACTTTGTGCCAATGGAGAAATCTGATTTTCTTTTGATCATTGATCCAGCTGAGATTTGACATGCTATCCCACCAGTGTGGGCCAAAATGGATTGAATTTTCCATGGCTTTTTGGGGGCTGTGCAGAACCTCAAGCAGGGTTCACTCTCACAGACATGGTAGAAGCCAGAGCAGAGATGCCCCCATGCTCTGAGAATTGGGGTGCCCTGAGTTCTCCAGACTCTACAGCCCACCACCAGTGGCCAACCTGTGGCCAAGGCAGACTGGGGAGTGATCTGATTGCTTCTTATCCATATCAGACTCCATCTCGCCAGGCCCCAGAGTCTAACATCAAGGCCTTGTTATTCCTGATATTTAAAAGCAAAAACCTCTAGTGAAAGCATACATTTTCTTGATTCTCTAGTCTAGCTCAGAATTCTCACTTTCCATAATTACCACCAAAATGTCTGATTGGCTTTTTCTTCAGAATCCAAATAAGTTTTTTGTTGAACCTAAATTTAGAGCAACATGTATTTCCCCCTCTCCATCTTCAACTTAGTGAATTTAACTTTTTAAACCAATTTAGATTTAGTTGACTTTTTATTTAAACCTAATTAGATCTCATTGACTGTCCTGTGCCTGTCATGTGCCTGATATGAGAACATAAAGACAAAAAATGGTTCAGTCCCTGCCCTTAGGGTGCTTACTTTCTACAAATGTTGTTGTGAAAGCTGCTGGTATATCCTTTGTAATATCCCAATGGGTTAATCTGACCTTTGACCTGTATTTTACACAACTAAGGCCTATGTCTGGGCAGTGCAATGAACCATTGGGCCTGGAGTCAGCTGACTTGAATTTCCTGCTGAGCTTTGGTACTTAGTAGCTATGTGACCTTGGGCTCATCACTTCCCCTCTTTATGCCTCATTGATTAATAGCCACAAGCACCTCCAGTGCTACCTTTGGCATATTCTGGCAGTGTGACACTATACAAGTCACTTACCCTCTCAATGCCTGGGCATCTCCAGAAGTCAAGAGTTGCACAATAGTTGTAACCATATTAGCAGAAGGTGAGTCCTCACTGGGTGTTCCCTCCATATATGAAATTACCGGGCCAGGTTAATAATAACAAAAATGAAAGCTGCCATCTACATTGTGATTTTAATTTCACACATTGCCCTTTGCCTGTATTATCTCTCTAGATTGTTTACAACAACCTTGTGAGGGAGACACCCGGTGTGCTATTACCTACATTTAACAGATCGGTAAACTGAGGTTAAGTGATCTATCTAGGGTGAGAAGTTGTATTCCTCAAATTTGAGATGGTTTTAAAACCTTCTCCCTTCTAAGAATCCTCACTTCCACAGGGCCTGATAGTTTTAGCTTTTTCCCCTCGTTCCCAGCTCTTCCTGCCTCCTTTTGTGGGTTCTGTCTTCCTTTAGATTGTAAGCTCTTTGAGGCTAAGGATTGTCTTTCTTTTTATTAGTTGTATCCCCAGCACTTAGCACAGTGCCTGACACATAGTAGGTGCTTCATAAATGTTTATTGGATTGGGAGGACTAGAAAGCTTTTTGAGGGAGGGGGCTGTTGCATTTTCATCTCGAATTCCCAGTATCTAAGTGTTTGGCACACAGTAGTTGCTTAATAAATGCTTGTTGATTGAATGTGTATAGGCTCCTTGGGGACAAGGATTATTTCTTTTTCTACCCCTAACACCTCGAACAGTGACTGTCATAGAGTAAGCACCAAATATTTACTGTATTGAAATTAATTCTAAGTATGGGGCTTCTGTGTGTCAGAGCAATCACTCATTCCTTCACCCATTGATTCCATTGGATAGATAGGTATCATTTTTATCACATTTTTGTTTCTCTCTATTTTAAAAGTCATCTTAAATCATGGTGAAGGGGGCTCCTTGGTAGGTTTATTTCCAAAGCTTCTATTGATGTAGCGAATTTATATGCCTGTGACTGTATCTCTCTGGAGCTCTTTGTCGGTAAATACAATGTAGCACTGAAGAGTATGTAACCATTTGTGGAAGTCTTTGTAGCAGATGAACAATCTTTTCCAAAGAAGTTACTGATACTTTGTCTATTGTGGAATCCTGATGCTGTTGAAGGTGCTGGTATTTTGACAGCAAGGCATTCTTGAGTTAAGACAAATGTCCCCCCCATCCCACCTCCCAGAACAGATGATGGCTTCTCAGGGCATTCAGGAGACACAAAACAGAAGCTCAGACTTTGGTAGCTTCTAAAATGTCCATGTCCTATTGTTTCTACACCTAATACTCTTCTCTCAACCTGATGTCCACCTTTGTTCAGGATCCCCTTTACCTGTCCTCACCTAGACTGATTAAATAGCCTCCAAGTGGTCTTTCTGCCCGCTGACTACCTTTTCTCCCACCTATCTTGCATACTACTGTGTAAGTTGTTTTCGCAAGCCACTGCTATGATATTGTCACCCCTTTACTCAAAAACATTCTGTAACTCCCTATTGCTGTCTGAATAAAAGATACATTTCTAACCCAAAAACCTTTATAATCTTGTGACTGACTCATTTTATGTTACATTGCTCCCTTGTATGTATTCTAAGCGTAGTAGGGTTGGTGTAACTCTCCACTTCCTGTTTTTGTCCTTTCTTCCCTTTTCTCTCAGGCTTTTGCCCACACTCTTATCTCTCCTGCCTAGAGTGGGATCTAGGCTCTATAGCCCTGGTGAAGTCTTTCCCTTCATCTCCTTCATTGGTCAACTCTTTTTCTAAACATCTCAGCTACTAATGCCCTCTGCCAGAAATTTCTTGGTGTTTACTTGTAAAATATTTTGTATTGACTTAACTATTTACATGTTTTTCCCCTGACAGAATATAAACTTTGTGGGGGGGGGGGAGGGAAGGGTGGTATTTTTATTTTTATTTTTAAATCCTCACTGCTAGCACAGGCCTCATACACAGAAGATTCTAAATAAATGCTTGCTTCAAGATCCCACTCAGAGGGCACCTTTGCCATGAAGGTGACAGTGGTCTCCCTCTCTTCAAAGTGCTTTGCTGATGTTTTTGCAGTCTCTCATTCACCCCTGTATCTTGGTTATCTTCACCCTTACCCTTGCCCAATTAGATTGTAAAACTTCCAAGAGCAGGGCCTGTCTTGTACCCCTCATTCCTTTCCTGGAAGTTGCCTGTTTACAGTAGCTGCTCCTGAAATGTCATTTGAAATGTTTCACTTGAAACATGAATTTATTTTTTGTTTTTTGTTTTTTTCACAGGGCGATTGGGATTAAGTGACTTGCCCAAGGTCGTATGGCTAGTACATGTGTCAAATGTCTGAGGCCAGATTTGAACTCAGGTCCTTCCTGACTCCAGGGCTGGTGCTCTACTCACTGCACCGCCTAGCTGCCCCCAACATGAGTTTATTTTGATGAGGATTCTTTCATTGGGTTCAGTGCAAGGTGGAAGGGACCTTCAGCTGGCAGATGAGAGGTTGGATTAGAAAGTGAGCATGTAATACTAGCCCAATTGCAAAGACTGAGTCTAAGCCAGGGAGGCAGAGGGGATGGTTGAGAGGTCTCTGCACCTATACAACCAGACCTAGGCACTCTATTTTGTAATAGCTAGAGAATGTTCACAAGCCAAGACAGGCCAATGTTGTCTTGACTCATTGGTGCAGTCTGATAGAGTGTTAGGTCTGGAGTGAGGAAGATCTGGGTTCAAATCCAAGTTTCAGACATTTAGTCTCTATGTGATGATGGACACGTTGTTTGGCCTTTCTGAGCCACAGCTCTGATATGAACTGTGGGATCCTTGGCAAAATGCTTTAGCTCAATGGCCCTGGCTTGTCTCATCTACAATATGAAGAGGCTGGGCTAGATGGCCTCCGAGGTCCACCCAGCTTTGAATAAATTAATCTCTGATGTGAAATGACTTAAATCGTCTGGGCCTCAGTTTCCTCATCTGTAAATTGACAGTCAGAAGAAGTGGCCTCTGAGGTCTCTCTCCCTCTGAATAATAACTATAATATTGCTACCTTCTTGTATAGTTTGTAAGACACTTTACAGATATGATCCCATTGGATCTTCACAACAACCCTGGAAAGCAGGTTCTATTATTAAATCTGTGATCCTGGGATATAAGGTCATTTTACCTCTCTGGGCCTCAGTTTCCTTGTCTGTTAAAACAAGAAGGTTGGACCAGCATCTAGATGACCTCTAAGTTCTTTTGCTTATCCAGGTCTATGACCCCATAATATGTAAATGGGAATAATCATTCCTGTAGAACCTCCAGGCAGTCTCCCTGGGTTGTCGTGAGGAACAGTTGAGAGAATATTTGTAGAGTGCTTGGTAAATCTTCATTCATGGAGGGAATGTCAGCTATTGGTCCATTTCTATAACACTAGCTCCCAAGTGAGCTTACAAGGTAGGTTGGGCAAGTATGATCATGCCCATTTATGGAAGGGTTAACTGAGGTCCAAGGAGGTTGCCTGTATGGCATAGAAGAAAGCTGGATAGTTTTAGCATTAGCACATCTGGAGTCAAGTTCTAGACTTGACCCAGACCTCCCACCCCTAGGAGACCTTGAATCATTCACTTAACTTCTCTGTCCTTCAGTTTACTCATCTGTAAAATGAGAAGGTTGGACCAGGTAACTTCAGGGCATCAAAGCTTAAAACCTGTGATTCTATGAGATGAAATGACTTCGCTTAGGTTATGCAAAGCCTGGGATTTGAACCCAAGTCTTGGGATGACTCTGTGCTTCCCCTGCTATGCCATTTTCCTCTGTGAGGTAACTTTTTAAAAAAGTTTTAAAGTTGAGGAAAGGAAGAGCTTCATTGGCAGAGCCCATCATAGATTGACTAAGTGCAATACAGCAGGCTTTCTTGCTTTCTCCTCCTTTGACACACATCTCAAGTTCCCTGGGCTGAGCCTCAGTCATTTTTCTTAGCATTTATGTCCCTTGGGTTATGGTGTCTCCTAAAAGCAGCAAAAGCAGCCGTTTCTGCCTCTTTGATGGTCATGCTCTACCTGAAATGCACCCAGCACTCAGGAGCTGACGGCACGTAGTCATTGTTAGGTCTTTTTTTCTTTTAATGATGATAGTGTTCTGATGAGATAAATGTCCCAGATTTGAAATGACATCCCCCCCCCCCACTCCTCACAAATAGCAGCAAGCCCCAAATGGCCCAGCTGCTGGGATTAACCACGTAGCTGTGCATTCATGAGTAGCCTGGTCTTGTTCATTTCTCTGAACCCAAATTATCCACGTAGAGCTTCCTGTAACCTCGGTTTCCAAGGCATTGCTTATTCTGGGACATGTACTCTGGTGGAAACGGCACAGGGTTAGCACTTAGTGGACCAAAAATGTAGAGCTATCAATCCTATCTCTGTTTTGGCTCCAGAGGATGTTGGGTTACATGTAGGCAGCATGGCATAGTAGAAAGGTTGTTGGGTTTTCAGAGAGAAGCCCTGGATGAAAGTTCTAGCTCTAAGTGACTTTGGGAAGCTCCCCTCCCCTCTTTTGCCTCCAGTATTCTCAGCTGTGAGAGGAGGGTTGGATCAGACGACCTCAAAGGTCTCTTCCTGGTCTTGATCTCTCATCCACTATCAGTTACACAGGGTTGCTGTCAGCATTTTCTAAACCCTGTGTTTCAAGGAACCTTTCACCCCTATTATCAGTGCTGCATGTTCTCATTTCTGAAGTCCATTGAGTCCCTCTAAGGAAGGGTGTTCTGAAGCCTTTTTGTGTGTCAAGGACCCCTTTGACAGTCTGGGGAAGCCTGCAGACCTATTTTCAGAAGAAGGTTTTTAATTGCATAAAATAAAGGGAAGCTAGTCATATAAAATATTTACAAATGTCTCATATGATCCTCACAACAACCTTAGAAGGTAGATGCTGCTATTATCTCCATTTTAAATTTGAGGAAACTGAGGCATACAAAAGTTAAGTGACTTGCCCAGACTCACTTAGATAGTAAATATTTGAGGTCAGATTTGAACTCAGCTCTTCTGGACTCCAGGCCCAGCACAGCACTCTATCACAGAACCACCTCTGGACAATCACATAATTGCAATCTCACCTCTGGAGGACTGCAGAATCTCAGTCATAGAGACCAACTCATTGATAAATAAGAATCTTCTCTACAATCTCAAACAACAAGCAAGTATTTAATAAGTCCCTCCTTTATTCTTGGCTAGGTACACTGGGCTAGGTACACAGAGTTTAAACAAGTGGACATCTAATATTTGCCCAAAGACCTGGAAGGTAGGGAGAAGCAGGACATACCTCATGAGACAGTGTATAATCCTTTGGGGCAGCTCTATGTATTACCAAATATTTGTTTCTCCCAAGACAAAATTTACTCTGAAATCTCCCTTTCAGAGGTACAGCAGCCATGATCTATGATTGAAGACAGTCAGTATTTGTCACTTTCTTTCCTATTGGTTTGTTTCTCTTTGTGATGAAATAAGACTGACTCTTTCATACTCAGGACTTATAGCACAGTGATAAAGAGACAATGTAACTTGTGCACCATTTCCAGGATGTCTATTACACTGCCATGATGTCCATTATAGTACCAGGATGTCCATCACCCTACCAGGATGTCTAGTACACTGCCATGATATTTATCGCACTGCCAAGATGTCTATTAAACTGCCAGGATGTCTATCACTGCCATGATATATATATACATATATATATATATATATATACACACACACACACACACATATGTGTGTGTGTGTGTGTGTATCACACTTCCAGGATGTCTATTACACTACCACAATGTCTGTTACACTGCTTCAATGTCTAGCACATCACTATGATGTCTGTTATGCTACCAGGATGTCCATCAAACCACCAGGATATTTATTACATTGCCTTGGTGTCTATTACACTGCCATGATATATATCACAATGGCAGGATGTCTGCTACATTACTATGATGTTTATCACACCACCATGATGTCTGTCACACTACCAGGCGTCTATTATGCTACCACAATGTCTCTTATGCTGTTTCAATGTCTAGCACTTTGCCATGATATCTGTTACACTGCCATGATGTCTGTTACACTACCAGGATATCCATCACATTGCCAAAATGTCTATTACACTGCCATGATATATATCACACTACCAGGATTTCTATCATACTGTCATGATATATAACACACTATTAGGATATCTATTACACTGCCATGATATCTATCACCCTGCCAGGATGTCTATTACACTACCACAATGTCTGTTACACTGCTTCAATGTCTTTTACACTGTTTCAACGTCTAGCACATCACTATGATGCCTGTTACGCTACCAGGATGTCCATCACACTGCCGCGATGTCTGTTACACTACCAGCATGTCTATCACACCGCCTTGATGTCTATCACACTACCAGAATTTCTATTATAGTCAGAATGCAAATATACTAATGGGATGTCCATTACCTTGCCTTGATATCTGTCTAATACAGTGCTGGAATGGGGGCTGTTTGCCTAGTGATGATGTAGACTGACAGAGGACAGCAAGGAGGAGGAGGATACATGGCATATTCCTTGTATACAATAGCAGGTTTCACTTTCTTGAGGGGCAGGGGATTTTCCAGTCACTTGCCTCTTAACATTCCCCTGCCTGCTGAAAATATCAACATTTACTTCTAAGTATCTGAAAGTGTGGGACTTCATTCAATCTAAGCCACATGAATTATGTGACATTTTAATAATGGATTGCTGGGAAGCGTATTTTACTCATACATAGAAGTTAGTCCCTTCTGAACTGTAATTATTTTAATAGAGAGGAATGGATGCCCTAAGAATCCGAGGGATTTGCCTGAGGTCACAAAATCCTGGCTGAAACTAGAAAGAGAGATTAATTAAATTCACATGATTTAGATCTGAAACAGAATTTGGAGGTCATTGAGTCTATACTTTATACTTGAGGAAACTCAGGCCTAGAGATTGGAACTGACTTGCCCAAGGTCACACGGGTATCAAAGGCTGTAGTTTAGTTGTACTGGTGCTCAGGAGATCCTGGGCCCAGTGCAGAGACCTGCTAATCAATGTGTGTATTTTATCAAAGTCTTCGAGGTTATCTGGTTTAACTGGCTCATTTTACAGACGAGGAAACTGAGGACCAGAGATTGAGTGATGGGGGGTAGTGACAATAGAAAATGGGCTTTATTGCTTTGTAGAAAGAAATGAGGAAAGAGACTCAAAGAGGACTTTTTTTTTCTTTTTGCTTGAATATTAGGAGAGGTTATGTGAGAGAGTAGAGAGATTACCCTGAATCAAGAAGGCCTGGCTGGGAGCTCCACCTCTGACGTATACTGCTGTATGACCCTGGGCAAGTCACTTAATCTCCTAGTTCCTCAGACAACTCAGTAAGATTAGAAACTGAAGAGCAGGTACCAGTCACATTTTTGTTGGTGGAGGGAATTTCATCACAGGGAGTTTCCTACATGGGTCTATTTTGTTCCCCTTGTGCCTCCACCAAACCAAATGCATATTATGCAGGAGTCTTTTAAAAACTATTGCTGCTGGCCTTCCAACCCTCCTCCCCTTTTATTCTGTATTACAAGGAAGGGATAGATGTCCAGGAAGAATGGCAGACAGGGAGACTTTGGTTAATACATCCATCCATCCATCCATCCACACATACATACATACATACATACATACATACATACATACATACATCCACACATACATACATACATACATCCACATGTGTATGTATATGTGTATGGGTATGGGTGTATAGGTGTCTGTATATGTATGTGTGTATTATGTATGTGTATTATGACTGTATTATGTGTGTGTGTATTAAAAACTTATTTTTAAACAATGTTAAACTTGGTATTCAGTTGCAAAAAAAACGTAAAGCAGAAGGAATACAAAATCTCTCTCTCTCTTTTTAAAGTATATATTCACTTTTACCAGGTAGAAACAAAACTGTTCTGTTTCCCTGACCCCTTCTGAACTTTTTCTTCTGGGTACATTTCTCAATGTTGTTGCTGCTGCTGCTGCTTCTATTATGTATCTGGTTGTGGTCAGAGAGTGCATGGCTCAGTTTGCTTCTCACCAGTATGGCTTCATAGAAGTCGTCCCATATTCTGGGGATTCTTCACATATGTTGTTTCTGGTGGCACAGTAATATTCCATTTACACTTGAATACCACAGTTTATTCAGTCAATTCCCACTCATTAGACACATAGGCTGTTTCCAGTTGTTTTCCTTTTCTTTCCTTTTTTTTGGTTGTTAAAAATAAAGCTAATAATATTTTTGTAGGGCTAGGCCTTTCCTGCCGCCCCCTTTCTATGCATCTTCTCCCATAACCTCCTTAGTGCATCATCACAGTAATGAGGTCACTGGATCAAAAGGGTATGAGCAGATTTGGATCTTTTACTATATAATTTGGGCATGAATCTCAAAATAGGGAAAATCTGAACTTTCTCATTAAAGAGTATTTATTTTATTTTCAGGTGGTGGGAGAGCCAGACCCATGCTTTTATTGGCATGGGGAACGTCATTTAGTCACATTGGAAATTTTTCTGTAGAGGGTTTTAAGTAGAGGGTTGCCTCTAATTACTCCAGTGGGGATACCGCAAGGTTAAATGACTTACCCTTGGTCACACTAGTGACTAGTGTGTTCATAGCTCCAGAGCTGGAAGAGATGTCAGAGCTCATCACCTTCTCATTTTCCATATGGGGATATTGAGGCTCAGAAAGGGGTGACATTATGTGTGTGTGTGTGTGTGTGTGTGTGTGTGTGTGTGTGTGTGTGTGTGATAAACTTCCTAGGCAGGGTTTGAACCCAGATCCTCCCATGGCAGCCTCAGTGCTCTTTCCGCTGTACCCATCAGAGGCAGGCCTTGAATGTAAGGGTTCTTGATTCAAATGACAGTTAGTTCTCTAGATGGCCTGCTCTGTGAATCCTCCACTGCTATTCAGCCAGAATTCCTCTCATTTTCAGAGGCTAGGCTGAATTTTCTTTTTCCACTGCTGTGAACAAAGGCTTTGGTGAGGAAATGAAGAGTTCAGCCGAGCTTGCTGGTGGTGCAGTAGGACTCAGCTCCCTCACCTAGGTAGACTGCCTTTAAGCCCAGCTCCGGGGTACTTCTCAATTACAGTTGTGGTCATTACAAATCATTCTTCTCAGTGTGCGTAAGATCCTGCACCTGTGCGTCTCTGCTCTACGAAAGAGAAGAGCCGAATGTGCTTGATCACAGAAAACAGAACTTAGGAAGACAGCATTCGCCAACAGGATTTTCCATGAATTTCATTCAGAGGCCTTTCGGCCAGCTAGTCTGAAGAAGTGAAACTGACTAGAGCCCTTTGGTTGGGACCCAGTGATCGCTGATGTCACCCTTCTGCTTCAGTGCCTCGCAGACCTGCTTCCGGCTTGGGAAATGTGCTTTGTCAGCTGGCAATATTTCTCCTGTGACAGGCTAAGGATGGGCTCGAGCAGCCAGAGATTTGCCATTCACTGGCTAGCTAGGTGTCCATTCTAGTCATTTCTTTCTTAAGCTGGGTGAAGGGGGTTGAAGTGAGCATGTGTCTGAGTGCCCAGAGGCACCTTTGTAATGTGAACAGCTTGGTCCGTAGGCTTGCTAGCTGGCATAGGCTAGCTGTTGTTTCTTGTTCCAAGTCTTCATCTTGAGATCTGGAGTCCCTCCACACATAGTAAATAGTAGTTTGGGAGGAATTCAGAGGCAGGTAGCTCTAAAGCTCCATCTCTCTTGTTTTTATAAGATGAAGAACCAAGTGACTTTTCGAAGGTCACATAGGTAACAAGTGGCAGAGCTTATAGGTCCATAGATATAGAGGAGGAGGGGACATCAGTAGTCTCTTCATCTAATCCTCTCACTTTACAGATGAGGAAACTGAATCTTAGGGAAAATCAACTGCCTCAGTATCCATGTTAAGCCTTGAACTCAAGTCTTCCTGCCTCCAAGGCCGGTGATCTATGCCCTTCCCCCGCCCCACAGTGCCTCTGCTTTGCAATGCCTATTTGCCAAGCATTCATTAAGCACCTACTGTAGACTTGACTGTGGGGGAGGGGTTAGGAGAGAGTCTCCCTCCCTAGCGGCTTTCTTCCTAGAGCTCTCAGGGCGGAGCTGTCTTGCTATCTAAGGTTTGTCCCAGTTGGGGAGGCAGGCAAGTGTGTCTGACCTTTCTGGGTGGCTCAGCCACCTGGCAGCGTGAGCTCATTTTGGCAAAGCTGCCGAAGCGCATTGTTGACTTTCCCTTTGCCCCGGGAAATGAAACAATTGGCTTGTTTTGAGTGGAGAGGTAGGAGTCATGGGGCAATTTCAGAGTCGAGTGGATGGGACTTGACTGACATACAGCTTTCTGCTTCCTCGAAGGGGACATTGTCACAGCTCGTTGCTTGGTGGTTGGGGAATTTGGTTCCATTCAAATCAGTGAGCATTTCTGAAGTAAATACTAAATGACAGGTACTGGGCTAAGCCAAGAAGGAAAAATAGGTCCCGCCTTCGTTCTTGGGATGGGGGGGGGAGCAGTTGGAGAACTTCCAAGATTCTCTCCCGACTTCCCCTACCTTCACCCCAGAAAATCTTTTCTTCGATGGCTGCTGTGTAAGCCTGGGGGAGCTCTAAAAGGAACAATAAACCTGCTTCCCAGAACAAACTGTTGTTAAGATCGCTCGAGAAGCTCCCATTTACTGATTTGTTAATTATAAGTCATTCTCTTCTGCTAGTTACCAAGGACCTCCAGGACTCCTTACTTGAGCGCTTCTTAACTGAGTTGGATTTGGTAGTTCAATTAAAGAAGCATTTAATGAGGGCCTCCTGTGGGTCAGACACTGGGCTAGGCACCGGGGATGCAAGAAGGGTGTGTTCTCTTGTCTGATTTGGCTTTTGTACCGATCTGTGAGTGTATCTGTCACATCTTCTCTACTAGACAGAAAGTTTTACAAGGGCAGGTTACATGTAGTACATATACATATTTGTATCTCTCCTCAACATTCTTCACCACCAGTGACTCAGAACAGTAACCCAAATATAGAAGAGTTTTTGTTTTTATTTATTTAAAGTTTTTAAAAAATCAAAAGAAATCATTTGGGTTGAATTGAAGCTTGCTAAATTATAAATGACCAAAAAAGAGTAGCTAAACTCTGTGCTAATATAATGATGGAACTTAGCTCCAAAGAAGGGATGAGAATGTTTGCCTCCTTTGCAAAAGCGGAGGATAATGAGTATGAAACATTGACTGTAACGTCATCCTCTCTGGATAGGTTAGTTTGGCTCAACAGCTTCCCCTCCCACCCCTTTCTCATTCATTGTAACCCGAGTTGGATAGATGAATTAGGGAAAAGAGAGAGATACATTTAGAAATAAAGATGTAGAAACAATACCATAAATATTTTTCTTTGTAAAAAATGTAGTTACAATCTAGTTAGTTGTATTCTGGTGAATACTGCTCTACCCCTCTTCTGGCTTCTTGCCTAGTTGAGTGTTTCTAAATGTGTTTAGTTAGAAACCAAGCTTTCTCCTCATTCTGTGCCAGCCACATAGAAAACACATGTGAAATCAGGGCTATGTCTTAGATTATGTATTTGATTTTGTTTATGTGCTTAGATTTGAGTTTTTTTTCTTATGTATAATTCCTTTTTCTCTAGAGAGTTAAGGTTCACAAAGCTCTTTCCTCTCACCAGTCCGGTGAGGTAGGTTAAGCCAATGTTATAACCATTTTCCAGGTGAGAAAACTGAGGCTTAGAGGCATGGATTGTCTTGCCCAAAGCCATATAGCCAGTAAGTGTGGGCACCAGGATCCCTAGTCACAGAATTTCAGGGTTGGAGGGAATAATAAGATTAGAAATGTAAAGCTAGATGGAGTCTCAGTGGCTGTCTAGTTCCTAAAGCCCAGGGCACTTAGACGACCTGCCGAGGGTCACACAAGTAATGAAACACATGAGGGTAGAGGGCAGAGGTTCTGTGAAGCTTTTGAGAAAAGAAATTCAGTGATGAGATCACCCCTAAGAGCATAATTGATATGTCCTCTGGGTGGGGGCTTCAGGCCCTCAGAATTATTCTTTGAGGTATTGAGGTATGTGAAGTCACCATTTACGAAATGCCTACTATGCGTCAGGCACTGTGGGGAAACAAAGGAAAAAACAAGTACGGTCCCTGCCCTCAGGAAGCTCGCTATCTAATGAGGGAGACAAAGTGGGTTTGAACTCCTGGAGATTCTTCCCTGAAATTAGTTGTTCTTAGTGGCGGTGGAGGTGGCTTTGTGTTCTCATAGGATCATAGAGGTATGTCTGGAAGGCACCCTGGAGCACAGTGAGTCCAACTCACTTTACAGATAGGATTGGAGGCATGAAGTGAGCTGGCCAAATCCCAAGCTCAATATTGAAGATTTAGGAAAAGGACCATGGTGCCACCTTAGGAATTTTACATATGAAGGAACCAAGGCTTTGTGGAATCCCAGTGCTCCTGAGTGTCTGAGGTGAAATTGAATTCCAGGTCTCCTGTAGTCTAAATTCAGTACCCTATCTGGGGAATTCTGTGCTACAAAACTTCTGCTAATGCCTACTCTGGAACTTCTAGTCTTTGAGGGATGCCTGAGGCACTGAGAAGTTAAGTTACCAGCCCAAGGTCACTCAGCCTACAGCCAGGTCTTCCTCCCTCCGAGGCCAGCTTGCTATCCTATGCATCGAGTTGCCTCCCGATGGCTGGCATTCATGGAGGGCCTCCCAGTTTGCCAAGCTCTTTGTACCCATTTTCTCATTTGGTCCTTACAAGGAGAGGGAGAAGGTCTAACAAAGATTTTTACCCCCATTTTACACATAAGGAAATTAAAACTTGCCTACAGTCACAAAACTAGCAACTGTCAAAAAAAAAAAAGATTAGAATTGCCTTTCCCACTCCCAAGTCCACTGCTTTGTCTCACCTGTTTCTCTTGCATAGGAAGCATGCCTAGACACTTTACCCAGCAACTTGGGGTGGTGCAGGGCTTGCTGGTCTCAGCACTAAGAGATTATGAAAAGCTTCAGACCACGTATTTAAAAAATGCCTGCAGCATCCCTAGCCCATTGGTTTTGTTGTCCTGGCATTCAAGGAATGTTTTTTGAATATTGGAGTCATTTTAATTTGCTGATATTTTTATTGCTGTGACTTTGGTTACTTTACCAGCATATTTGGACTTCTGGTGGAAAGGCTGGTCATATCTTAAATCAGCACTTTCTGCATAGTGGTTAATATAGTCTTTGTTTGCAGGGAGCTAAATTAAAATGGAAACTGTATGATTGTGATAAAAGGACCAAGCAGACACCTGAATGTTAACTGCCCTTTCTTCTCCCCACCCCTGTCCTTTCCCTAGTTAATGCCGATGTTTCTTTCATAATTATATTCTTCATGTTGGTGACCAGCCAAGGCATCCGTTTGCCAGGAGTGGTCCCTGCAGGGCCCTGACCTGCAAGTCTGGTTTCTAGAATGCCAGTCCTGAGATCATAGATTCAGAGCTGAAACAGACCTTTGACAGCATCTAGCCTAACTGCCTTGTTCTACAGATGCCCAAGGAGAGAAGGAGAAAGTGCTTTGCTGTTGTCTTCGAGCCCAGCTGAGATTCAAACCCAGGTCCGATGATCTGGAATCCAAGGCCCTGTACTTAACCTGCCACACAGATTCCTACTCTTCTTCTCCAGGTGGAGAGAACCTTAGAACACTGCTAAGTGGGGGTGGGTGGTTAGTTAGTTCCTGAGTTGTGGAATTTCTAGCTGGAAGGGACCTTGGAGAACAACCCTTGCACTCTCCTCATTTTTATAGATAAGAGATTTGAGAGCCGGAAATTCAAAAGCCATGTAGCCCAGAGTCAGACCGGTAATAGCTGTGGGCCTGGGTTTCTAGCTGTAATCCAAAATCTAGTGGCTTACTCTGACTCCCCCCAAGCTGTGTTTGCTGCTTTCTGGAGCTCTAAGGCTCTTCCTCGTTATTGGAATGCCCATGGGGCTCTCAGCCCCCCCCCCCCATTTGTAGAATACCAGGTCCTTCAGGTCAGAGAAAGTTGTCTTTTTCTCTGTGTCTCCCCAGTGCTTAGCACTGGCAGGGCGACCTTGGGCAAGGTGCTTTGGCCCCCTGTGGGCCCCGGGCTCTTCCTCTTTTTGCTAAAGGTGGCCTAGGTGGTAACTTTTGCCCTAAGTCAATGCTTTTATGATACCGAATTCTTTTGCCCTTCTGAGCCTCAGGCACGTAGAATGAGAGGATTGGATCGGGTGACCCAGGAGAGGGCCCTGCTAGCTCAACCTACAAGTTATCTACATCTATCTACAATCTAAACCCACAGCCTCTATTTTTTTTTAAAAAGATATTGAATGAATGGATGAAAGAATTGTCAAGAGACCACAGGCAGAAGTAACCAATTAATCGACAGGCATCAAAGTACCAACTGTGTGCCATGCACTGTGCTGGGTGCTGGAGGTACTGGAGAGTAATAAAGACAGTTTCTGCCCTTAGGGAGCTCATACTCTAATGGGGGTGGGGGAGAGGAAAAAACAGGTACCTACACATTTAGGTGTGTATAAAGAATACACACACAGTAAATACTGAGGTTGGGGCAGGGAGGGAGCAGCTTAGGGACCATGAAAGACACCGCTGAAGGCAATGTTGAAGCTGATCCTTGGAGCAGATGGAGGATTTTAGAGAGGGAGGAAGGGAGGGCACTTCAAACATGGGGAATAGCCATGCAGAGTCACAGACATGGGACCATGGAGTGTCAGGAATGGAGAACCTTGTCAGCTGAGGCCCTGCCTCCTACTTCTTCTTTCCTCCCTGCTTCCTTGCCAGCCTAAGTATTTATTTTCAAAACATGCATGCCAGCTCCTTCCTAATTAAAAACCAAAACCCACCCCATCTGGCTAAGAATTCCTGAGCCTTCCCCTTGATTGATGTCCATAAACCTCTTCCTACTCTTGGCGGTTGAGTTAGTTTGATAACCCCCAGGTTTGCAGAAAGAGCTTTTCCACTAAGCTATGCAGAGAATGTATTCCCTCCCCCTCCCCCCACATTTTGATGTCTCTTTGTGTAATACACATGTGCTTGTGTTTATGTAAATAAACCCATAATTATCCCAAGTCCCCAACATATTTCCTATGGTTACTGATGCTCGGCATCTCCTCTTAAAAATATTCATCATAAATTGAGTAGCCACCGAAGATGAACTCCCTCCCCGCTTCACTCCCTCCCCCAGGTAAGGCCGTTTAAGGCAAAGTATCTCCATTTGGGGAGGGGGAAGAGGGAGAGAAGGACAAATCTGATTGTAAGACAACAGTAGCCTCCTCGTTCCCTGCACATCCATCCCCTTTGGATGGAGAACGCTTTGTTGGCATCGCTGGGTTTTTGTCTTTGCTTTTAAATTTCACAGTCAACAAGCAGATTAATAACATAGGTGAGCACTGTTCTCTTTCTCTCACCCTTTTGTCACTGATAATGTCTTTCCTTGGTTTTATTGGTTTGTTTTGGGGGTACTGTTTTTAGAGGTAGATGGTAGCTCAGTGGTACAGTGCCAGGCCTGGAGTCAGGAAGACCTGAGTTCAAATCTAGCCTCAGATGCTCCCTAGCTATATAACCCTGTAGCCTCTGCTTGCCTTATTTGTACAATGAAGATAAGAGCGCTTCCCTCCCAGGGTTGTTGAGAGATTTAAATGAGATAATAATTATAAAGTACTTATTCAGCAGTTGAGGAAACTGAGGTAAACAATGTCAGGTGATTTGTCCAGGAATCACTCAGCTAGTAAGTGAACGAGGCTAGATTTGAACTCAGGTCTTCACGATTGCAGGCCTAGTACTCTACCCACTGTGCCACCTCACTGTGTGGCTTTAAATTGAGGTAGAAAGTTCTGGGTTTTAATATGGTTTTTTTTTCATCAGAAGAAAAACATGCACATCCACACAGATACTTGTAACTTAGCCAGAGATGGAGAAATCGCCTTCATTGGGTGCCCTCTTGACCTGATAAATATCTGCTTGGAGACTTCTTGACTAATATTGCACAATTTTGTTTGGCCTGTTTGTTTTGGACATAGTGATGTCCAGATATGGTCTTCCTGTATAAACTGTTAAAGACATTTGGGTTCTGGGGGAGCTGCTGCATGTTGGGAATTGGGGTTTTGCTAGGGGTTTGGAGGGAGGGTCTTAGGAAGTTGCCTGGCTCTGTGCTTAAGTGCTTTCTATGGGCTCATATACTATATGGAGAGATGGCCCCAGCAGTCCCTGCCCTCCCTCTCTAATCATGGATTCTACTGTTGGCCATCACTTCCTAGCTTTGGCACTTGACATCTCTCTGCTCATGAGTCTTCATTTGTCAGTTGAAGGATGTAATAACAGTGCTATCGATTCATCTCATTGTTGTAAGGTACATTCTAAACATTCTAAACTATTCTAAACATCGGCTCTTATTAACAGCATTTTCCCTCCTCCATCCTTCTCTTCCAATCCATTTATCCTATTGGATCTCAGTTTCCCCTTCTGTCTTGTGAGAAGGATTGGACTAAATCATTTATAAGGTCCCTTCCAGCTCTAGCTTGTACCATCTGTACATAAATGTTATGTTGGGTTACAACTTTCTAAGACTTGAAAAGGAAAGCTTTTCTTCATGACACCAGAATTTTGCTGATCACTGACACGAGCATCTGAAGAGATCAGTGTGCCCTGCCCTGAAGCATCTAAGGGCTGGCATTCTTCTATCAGGTGTTGCCACCTGTGGGTTTAGGTTTCATATGGGCACTCCCTGCCCCACACATTTTCCTTTGGTCAAAGTGGCTGATTTTATAACCATTGGTCATGGAGGATTCCTGGCAGGAGGCACTGCCCAGATGTGCGGTTGTCAAGCTTTGCAGGTTAGGGATTGGCCAGACACTTGCCATTTTGGAAACTGTCATTATTGTCTAAGTGGTGGAAGGGTCAGAAAAATACCAAAGACAGAAATAGAGAATATTTCTGTTTTCTTAGCCTAGAAGTTTTAAGAAAGGTGTGTGTGTATGTGTGTGTATATGTGTGTGTATGTGTGTGGTGTGTGTGTATGTGTATGTATATATGTGTGTACGTGTATGTGTGTGTGTGGGTGGGTGTGTGGGTCTGTGTGGGGGTGGGTGTAGAGAAACATTTCATTGCTTTTCTTTGGCTGCTTCTATAAAAAGGGCCACCATTTTGACAGTGAATCCTCACAGAGTTTCGAAGGTTCCTGCTGGAATAGACCACAGGGGTCATGTTGTATTATCCATTTCATTTTACAGATTGGAGTAACTAAAACTGCTGAGTATTTGGGTGTCTTGTTTAAGGTGACAGTGTTGATCCAATTTTCTTGAACACCTAGCTTTGAAGTCAGATGACTTGGTTTTAAAACAAAACTCATCTAAAATTTGAAGATTCTAAAAAAGTCTAAGCTTTGAAGCTCTTTGGGTCTCTACAAGATGAGGGCTAGAACAAGGTTACATGATCGTAGATGGAGAACCAGAAAGGACCTCTGATGTCATGTTAGTCAACCCCCTCTCACTTTATAGATGAGGAACTAAGGTCCATCGAGGGTGACTTGTCTAAGGTTACATGGGTAGCTGGGAACAGAGTTAGGATTTGAACCCAGGTCCTTTGAATCAAAATACATGGTTTTTCTACATCACCATGAGAAGGTCTCTTTCAGCTTTACGTGTAGGATGCTTTGAGATCTCTGGACTTGGAGCACTTTCCTACATTCTGTGGGAGGTCGGAGGAAGTATTCATTGTATAAAATACGCACAGTCCCTGGATGGAGCTGCTTCATTTGGTTGGGAGCATTTACGAGATTCATAGTTTATAGCATCATAACTTCAGAGCTGGGAAAGGGACCTTCGAGGTGACAAAGGCCAACCCCCTCATTTTCCATTGGAAGGAACTTAGACCCAGAGGGTGACGAAGTGACTCAGTCAGGCACCTAGTAGGAGGCCCAAGCTGGGATCCAGAGCGCTGGAGAATATCTCCTTCTCACAGAAGAATCTCTTGTATCAGGAGGATAGTGACTTGGCTGTTCCTGTCGAGTAAGAAAGCATTTGAAAAGAATACTATGTAACATCTCATTAATTCCTCCTCCTTTTCCGAGCCATCAGCTCCTCTTGCTCTCACTCTCACCACACAACACAAGCCTCATAAAAAACAGTGTTTCTTCAGCTCCTGAGGGGGGATGCCTGCCGAGAGGCTGCATGTGCTCTCTCTTCTTATATAAGATAATACATCTTCCATCCTCCTTTGCAGCAAGCTCCATGCAAGTACATTCTGGGTGTGTGTGGCGGGCGGGAGGTGGGGGAAGGGGGGGCAGTGCAGCACACAGCTCACAATGTTAGAAGCTGCAATAAAAGCCAGGGCTCTGTAAATAGCGTGACATCTACTGGATGGCGCCGTGCTAGCCCTGCAGCTCCCACTCGGCCCATTTTTGGGATCCAGGCCGCTGCTTGGCAGGATTGCTTGGCTACCGAATTGAACTAAAGCTGACTAGGCCGTTTCTAATAGACATGGGTTTGCATTTTCCCAAAAATGGGTGCAGGAGGAAAAAGCAGTTTATTCATCTTGGGTTGTTTGTGATCAAAATGCCTTGTGCCATAATGAGAGAGACTGTGGTGGGATCAGTCTCAGTGACAGGGCTGTGCCTGTGGGCTGGCTTTTATCACCAGGGTCTCTGCAATAGACTTTTGGGGTTAGAATTGGAGCAAAGCTAGGATTGGGAAGCTAGGTGGTGCTGCAGCGGCTAGCACACTGGGCTGGAGTAAGGAAGACCTGAGTTCAAATGTAGCTTCAGACACTTCCTTAGCTGTGTGACCCTGGACAAGTCACTTGACCTCTGCTTATCTCAGTTTCCTCATCTGTACAATGGGGATACTAACAGCACCTACCTCCCAGGATTTTGTGAGGCTTGAATGAGATAATAACTGTAAAGCTCCTAGCACAGTGCCTGGCACGTAGCATATGCTATTTAAATGTTAACATTATTATTATTAGCTAGGAACCTAGTAGCAAAGATCCTCATTTATGGGGAGAGTGGCTGGCTCTAAGCCGATGATCCTGTGCAGGGTGTCCTAGTGGCCAAGAAAGGCCAGGGCCTTTTTTGGGGCCCAGGTGGGTTACTTTGGCTCCATGGATGCCTATAGATAGCTCACCTGGACCTTTGTGGGGTCAGGAGGAAGGGACTGAGGCCACATGAAGCAGGAATATTATCCAGCCTATGTGGTTAAGAGGCAGGGTTCACACTTAGGATTCTCACCCTGGAGTGGCAGCACTTCTCAGTCCCAGAATAAATGCTGCCAGCTACTTTGCACATCCCCAAGATCATGGCAAAGTGAAGGGAACAATGACCCAGGAGTGAGCAAGCTGCCCAGCCTAGGTTGTGTCTGTGTGTCCTCAGGGACCTCTCTGAAATGAGGGGCTTGACTAGACACTTTTAAAGCCCCTTCTGTTAGCAAAGGGAGCTATCCAATTTAGCGCCACTGTGAAGCAGAGGGAGGGCTGGTGGCCCAGGCCCAGGGCAGCCCTTCCAGAGATGCCATCCTGCCCTGAAGGCTGGGCACAGAAGAGGTGAGAAAATGCCCCCTTCTGTGTTGAAGTGGGGCCTGTGGGTGGGATCTAGTGCAGACCCTGCCATACCTGGTCCCTGGCTATGTTGGTTAGTTTGGCTGAACTAGCCTTCTTCCTCTTTAAAAAAAAAAATCATTGTTATAAGGGATGACTTACCTGGGCAAGAGAGGAAGAGGGCTGTACTGAGAAAGGAAACATGTTAAAAGAGAAGGTATTGAAAAGAAATGCACGACTGGGGCATAACAACCTAAAGCTGGGCAGGAGTGAGGAAAAATGAGTAGAAAGCCCCTTGGGCACCACCGGGCCACTCTCCCCAGGCAAAGCCCCTTAGTGATTGAGTGAATCCTAGGGGAGGAGACACAAGAGGCCATGGACAAGAGTCACCCAGGCTGTGCAGCACAGTGACAGGCACGTGACGCCTGCTGTTGTCAGGAATAGCCACATGACTGCGATCACCTGTCCATCAATATCAGGAAAGGGGGTCCTGATTTGACTTGGACATTCCCGATGGGAGCGTTCCCTTCATGACCAACGTCCTCTTCTCCAGGCAGCTCTGATGTTGGTCTTACTGTGCAGAGAGTTCTTGGTGTGTTACTTTCTCACTGTACTTGATCTGCACGTATTCTTATCTAGACACACACACACACACACACACACACACACACACACACACACACACACACACACACACACACACACACACACACACCCCCAAGGAAGTGAAAGGACCCTCAGAGGCCATGTAGTCTAACCCTCTTCATTTTACAGCCTTGGAAACTGAGGTCCAGGGAGGGACAGAGGCTCCTGGGAGGTTGCCCATCTTGGGTTCAAAGCCAGGTCCTCTGACTCCATGGCAGCAGGTTTGCATCTCAGACGCTGTGTACTGCCTCCCCAGTGCAGGCTCCTTGGAGTGGATCCTGGGTCTTGGGTCTATTGTGGTAGGTATTCTTAGTCCCATTTTGCAGATGGTAATGATAACTTAGATTTATTTGTGATTAAAGTTTACAAAGCATTTTACATCTCACACCTCATTTGAATCTCACAGTAGCCCTGTGAGATAGGTGCCATCCATATCCCCAGAGCCTCAGACAGGTGAAGGGATGTGTGTATGGCCACATAGACAGTTGTAGGATTTGAACTCAGGTCTTCCTGACTCCTGCCCCAGTGTTCTTCCAGCAAAGTCACACAGAAAACAGGGAGGAGAAAGCAAAGTTCTGAATGACTTGGTGAGTCTTGGAGCCAGGGCCCAGGCTCAGGTCTCCTGATTCTCAGTCAAGCGATCTTCCCATGCTATCCTGTAGAGCAGGCAGATGAGGGAAGCTTGCTGGCTCATTCAGGTGTCCGTTCCATTCATAGCACTGTGACGTGGAATTGCCCTGTGGCACGGAATTGCCCTGTGGCACATGGACGGGTGTGTGAGCGCATCGAGGAGATCTTCACAATCTTAACCTGCAGATGTCAAGCCCCTTTGGGAAGGTTTGGGAAATAACTTCTGTGAGCAATGGGAATGTGACAGGAGCCTTGGGTTGGCAGCAGGGGAATGGATAAGACTGGCGTGGCTGACTTCCCTTTCATTTCCTTTTAGCTGAGAATGCTCCATGTTTCCTTGGATCTGAGGCCTTTTCCTGAAAAGTTCATCAGCAACCATTTTTTTTTACATCCTTGCTGTGTGCCAGGCACTGTGTCTAGGAACAAAGATGTCTTGTTCAGGCTCAGTAACTGCCTCCAGGACACAAACATAGGTGTCCTGTTAGGAAGTGGGGAGACGTTGAGCACTTTCCTTTTAAAAAGGTGGCTGTATCTGTCTGGCCCACTGAATACCATTTGTTCAGAGGAAAACCTAGGGTCTTTCCATTTAGGTTCAGATGAGGCCTGAGAGGGCAAAGCACATCCCAGTCACGGTGTAAGGGAGAGGGCAGCCCTTTGACCTTCCCCTCCTAGAATCTCTTGGTGAAGGGTTGGGGAAGGTTACTGCTCTCTCTAGGCCTCAGTTACTGCATTTGTAAAATGAGAGATTAGACAAGGTGCCCTCTGACATTCCTTCCAGCTCAAAATCTATCATCCTGCTATTGAAGGAACTTCAAGACTGGGGTTAAGTCATTTTCCATGCCTGTGCCTAAGTTTCCCTTCCTAGAAAAGAAAAAGATGGAGAAGATGCTTTCTGAGGTCTCTTCTATTGTCCTCTGAGCCCTCTGGGCTTTGGTTTCCTCGTCCTCACAGTGAGAGAGATAGATTAGCGGCTTAAAGGTTTTGTCTTATCTCTCCAGAGCTGCAGGGACCTGGACTGGTCGTTCCCAGGGTCTCATTTTTCTGCAGCTCTAAATATTTTCTCCTTTTCTGATTTCCTGTGAGTTCCTTGAGGGCAGAGACTGTCTTTTGCCTCTTCATGTATCCCCAGCACTTAGTACAATGCCTGGCGCATGGTAGGCACTTAGTAAATGTTTTCCGATTGACTTCCTATGGAAACTAATCTGCTCTACTTGAAAGGACGCGAGACGTATTGAAGAGGACAGCTGGATGGCTCGTTGGATAGAGCGCTGGACTTGAGTCAGGAAAATTTGGGTTCAAATCCTGTCTCAGGCACTTACTAGCTGTGTGACCCCAGGGCAAGTCACTTAAACTCTGTTTGCCTCAATGTACTGGAGAAGGAAATGACCATCACTCTAGCATCTTTACTAAGAAAAATCCATGGATGGTATTGGTATGCGATGGTCCACCAGGTCAGGAAACAACTGAACAACAACCATGACAACGGCGGCGATTTCCAATCACAAGCCTGTAATTTTATGACTAATATCTCTCAAGTCCCTTTGCCCTTTAACATTCAGCGGATCTATGAAAATTGCCGTCGACCAACCGCGGGGCCTGGTGTGACACGTTTAAAGGTCCCATGCCCAAAAGTGGAACCAACCTTCAGCATTTATCAAGGCTGGCTCATTCCGTCATTGTTCCCTTGGAAAATGTGAGCTGGCCATGGTCAAATGGCTTTTTTCCAGGAATGATACCATTTGAGAAACTGGAATGTCCCGCACCCAATCCATGTCGCAGATTGAGTTCTCTCCACAGCAAGACAGATACCAAAGAGCACATCGGCTTATGGGCAAATGAAAGGACTTTGCAAAGATGAGCCGTGTGTGTCTCTTTTAGGTTGGTCGCTGTGACATAGACATGGGCTGTAGGTGAAGATGTGGGATGAGTTGTAACAAGGAGGTGGATTCCATCCTAGAAACAGAAAATTCCCCACAGTCCAACTTTTGACAGTTGTTCAAGCAACTTGGTCCTGCCTCCATAGGTTGAGAATGATTGTAGCTTAGAAAAAAGCTGGAAATTTGAGGACAGAATCAACTTTAGGTCAGACAGAAGCGACTTGGGCTAATGCTGTCCAAAAGGAAGCTGGCCAATTTCTGCTCCCTGCTAGATGCCAACGCTGGTGCCAATCCTGGCATGATACGCAGAGAAACATTTGTCCGTGACCTTGGGGCTAGGGAGCTTTGGTCCAATTTCCTTCTGAAATAGAGGGACCGCCAAGCCCAGACTTCTGGGAAATTAAGCCAAGCGAGCGGGAAACAGCGGCTGTTTTTGCAACAAAATTGAACCTAGTGCTTTCTTGCATAATGGAGACAAATGGAATGAGAACCAGTAGAAACCGGGACACAAGTGCGTGTTTAGAAAAATCAGAAAGAAATCGAAGCTGAGGAATGGCACATGGACATGGTAGAAAAGGATCCTGGGTTCAGTTGGAACCACACGCTAGAATGCCATTCCATGATGAAAAAAAAAAGTTCTCTTTGGAGAACTCGACCGTGAAGGACAAGCGAGTTGCCAGGCCCATAGCAGTTCCTGGGATTGTAGACGCAAAGATGAATTTCTCCCAGAAAACATAGAAAGACCGGTTAAATTGAGGACATTGATATTGGAAAGTCTGCACCCCAAAGTTCTGGCGGAAGACTTCCAAAAGGGAAATGTGGACAGAGAGATTCAATTGTAGAGAACAGATCACATTGCCTTTTTTTTTTTTTGGCTTTTGAAAGGACTGGGTTTGTGGTCGATTTTCAACCTTATGTAGTAACTCGTAACGGTAAAAAGAGATCGAAAGTCTCTGCATAATTATTGAGTATATATAGTCTAGTCTGAAGAGGCCAATCTCCTAGATGACTTCAGATGACTTAAAGTGAACTGAGAGATAATATTTTAAAAGTTTCTTTCATTAAATAATTTTTTGGGTGTGGAACAATGGATGTAATGGCAGACTTGTTAGCTGTATCGATTGATTTTAATGAAGAAGTTCCCCTCCCCCACCTTGTGTGGATCTTTTCTAAGGGAATACTCCAGGAAGGAGGAGGGAAGGAAACTTTGGGACATGTAGGTAGTGTGAAAACCAAAGATCAAATCAGATGATCATAAACATTTGAAATCTATTTATTAAGCACCTGCTGCATACCAGATTCAAAGTCAGGCCGTCTGGTGCCCCGTTAAGATGGTGGCCAAAGCCTCGTGGATCTAGTAGGAGAGATGCAAGTTCACTGATTGGGAGGCATAGGACCTGAGTTCACATCTTGCCTCTGTGACCTATGTGACATTGGGCAAGGCGCTGAATCCATCACACATCCTTCCGTGACCTCCCCTGTAAGGTGAGCTTGGTTCCAGGACCTCTAAGGTCTCTCCTACCTCTACATGGAGGGGCCAAAACCATTCTTCCCGTTGTGCCCTCTTCCTACCATGCCCTGCTTCTGAGGGGCCCCTCCAGAAGCTGCCTTGGGAGCCCATGCTCTAGATCTGATGGTTCACCATATCTAGACCCTCCCTGTCTTGGAATCTCTCCTGTTCTGCCTCCCAGCTTTCCACCCTGGCCATCAAATTACCACCCATTCTAGGAGAAGTCAATTGCCTCATGACTCTGTTTACCTTCCCTGTTTACCTACCATATAAGGGCCATCAGTCCCTTATATGTGTTGTCTTAATACCTGTGTGGCTTTGAGCAAGCTATTCCACTTCCTTGGGACATGATTTTTTCATCTATAAAATGAAAAAGTTGGATTGGATGCTTTTTTAAAAAAAATCCATTGCTTATCTATTTATTATCTAGTATCTATTTATTTTTGACATTAACTTTTTAAAATTTTGAATTCCAAAATCTCTCCCTCCCTTCAACGTTCTCTCTTTCCATCTGCTTTCGTTCGATGGCTCATTTGACATCAGTATCCTCCTTCAGCCCTGAAAGGCAGCACGGTGCAGACCCAGGGTGATGGACACTCCATAATGACTACTGTAGTGTAAATGGAGAGAATAAACCCCCAGAAACCAGCTACACTGAGAACACAGGAGAAGATACACTGCCCTCTCTTCTTCCCAGAGGAGGGGTTATGGGGCTGGGAATTTGCAAATATTCTCAGATTTCTTTCATCCATTGGTTAGTTTTGTTGAACTGACTTTTCCTGCTCTTTTTGATTCTGTTAGAAAGGATGGCTTGATGGATAGGGGCTGGAGGGAAGGATACATTCACAAAGGAGGGAGATCTAAAAACAGAACACATCAATAAAAATCAAATTCCTAAAAAATGGAATAAATTCTAGGTAAAGTATTTTAAATAGTGGCATGATATCTTGGAAATACTGCTTAGAAATTAACTTACGGGTCACTTGCTTGCAAATGTTGTGACCTGCCTTCACTCACAGCTTTGAACCTCACTTTACTCATCTGTAAAACAGAGATGAAAATACCTGATTTGCCCATTTCCTCGCTTTCACGCTCCCAGTCTTGCTCTACTAGGTGCATCCTTAACTGATGTGCAGCTTTTCCTTAAGCAGAAAGCACCGGATCATTATAGATACCTCCCGCCTCGTCCTGGATACCTGAACCCACAACCTGAGTGTGGGGGGAAAGTAGACTGATCCTAGAATCAGAGAACCTGGGTACAAATGTTGCCTCAGTTTCCTTATCTGTAAAATGAAGAGAGTGACCGGGATGGCGTCTGTGGAGTCCCTTCCAAGACTAAACCCATGCTCTTCTGTTGAGGCTGTGCCCTCAGCCTTCTGGCATCCACTAGATGCTTGTCGATTGATCTCAGTTATCATAGACATGCTACGTATGCCAGTGTCTGAGGCAGTGTGACCTAGTGGGCAGAGAGCTGGACATGTAGTCAGCCAGAGCAGAGTTTCAAAACCATCAGAGACGATTACCAGCTGTGTGACCCAGAAAGGCCCCTCCCACTGCTGTAGCCTCAGTTCCTTCATCTATAAAATGAGGGGTTTGGCCTAAGCACCTTTTCAGGTTTCTTCCCTCTCAGGACTGGTGCCCTGAAGGATGACGATCAGAATAATATTTATATTTAGCTTTTAAGGCTGGCAGAATGCTTTACAACTCTGGGAAGGAAGTGCTAGTATTATCCCTATTGGCCAGATGAGGAAACTGAGGCCGATAGTGCTTAAGTGACTTTCCCAGGGTCACACAGCTGGTGAGTGAGGCTGGGTTTGAACTCACGTCTTCCTGACTCTGGATCCATTGCTCTAGCCACTGCACCACCCAGGTGAATCACATCTTCACCCACCTACAGCTGGGAGGGAACTGAAAGGCCACCCAGTCCAGTCCTCTTCCTTAATAGAGCCTGGAGTTAAGTGACTTGCTTGAGGTTAAACAGGTTGGGGTCCTCTCTTTCCTTCAGCTCTGCGCTGTCTCTTCCCCAGCCTGGCTACAAGAGGCCTCCGGCCCTTGGGCCAATTTCTCTTTGGCCAGCCAGGCAGAGTCCTCTGCTGCCCCTGCTGCAGGACAGCAGCCTGTGTTCAGCCCTAGGATCATGACTGCCCTTTGCCGCCCCTAGTTCCTTCCTGTCACCTCTGACCTTTTACTTCCTCTGTGACCTTGGACTCATCACTGTTCCTTCACTTTCTTCATCTAAAAAGTGAAGACTGCCCTGATGGCCTCTGAGGACCTTTCCTACTGCAGCTCTTGGCTCTTGGGATCTTTCTGTGTTTCTCTTAGCAAATCTGAGATGATCCAGGACCCACCAGTACTTTGGACACCGTGAAGCTCATTAGATGGCAAACTGCTTTCCAGTGCTGTGAAAATGCAAGTGTGGGCATCAGTCAGTCAGTCAAGAAACATTTATCAAGCATCTACTGTATGCCAAGCTCTGTGCGCTAAGCTCTGGGGTGTGGGCTTGTGAATTGGACAGGGAAAGAGGCCTGGGAGATTATGATAATTTCCAAGGAATCATGAACAATATGATGATCCACACACTTTCTCAACATCAACTCATTTCTTCCCACACTATAGCTCTTGGGAGGAGGGATTTCAAGCATTTTTCTTAGATTTGAGTATGTGCAAACACAACTAATATCTTGGCTTTGACTAGATTCACAAATAGGCTCTGATACTTGTCATGGTGCGTGCGTGTGTGTGTGTGTGTGTGTGTGTGTGCGCGTGTGCGCGCGTGCATGTATGAGCATGTTGATTGATGCCTGCTCTGGCTTAGAATGGGAAACATGCTGCCTTGTCTGCTGCTCTGCTGCCCGGGAATCTGCCCTAGTGCCATGTGCTGGGAAGTTGCCCAATGACACACCCATGGTTGTCTAATGAGATTTCCAGCTGCATTGGGGGAAAAAAAAACCATCCATGTTATCAACTACTGCACAGCTAGAGTGAGAACTGCCTTCTCTTCTTTGTTGTCTGGGGTGGTGGAAAGCCAAGGGTGGGGATTCCTTAGATACTCTTCCAGTGACAGGGGAGCTCTGGAGGTAAGTCTGTGATTCTGGAGTATTCTGTAGATTGGCAGACTGCACTCAGAGAGTCATAAAGCCGGGCTGGGTGGGACCTCTGACATCACTTTGTTCAGGTCCTTTGAAACTTAGGCCCAGTGAAGCTAGAACACTGCTCCCAGTCACACAGCTTGGAAGGCTTCCAAAGGCTCTGGGTGCTTGCTTCCCTCCTCAATGCAATCCTTTCCCATATGGATCATAGCAAATAGAGGAAGCAGGAGGCACAGGAGTGCCTGGCCTCCTTGAAGTCCCCTCCTTTTTCTTTCTTCACTTTTTTCTTTCCTTCCTCCCTTCTTTCTCCCCCTGGGACAAGGGGTGGGTTAACTGGAGCTAGGCCTTCAAGTGACAGAATGGCTCAGAAATGGTAAAGGGCTTGGTGTAGCTGAGGCTACCTTGAAAGGCTGGTGTTGGCAGCCCTGCCAACTAGTTATAGCATCACAGAACTAGGTCTGGAAGGAACTTCCAGAGTAGAAACTGGCACGATCCTCAAGCTGACAGGGACATCCGATCTTTCTTCTTTTGGCAGATGAGGCATTTGCTCCAGAGAGAGCTGACATGCCTTCTTCAACATCACATGCAAGACTGGGGATCTAGTGCGGGGAGGGACCTCAGAGGCCGGCTCATCCAACCCCAACCCCCCCCCCCCGCCATTTTTCAGGAGAGGAAGCTGGAGGCCCCAGAAGTTAAAGTGACTTAGGATCATAGATCAGTGCTAAACAGGTACCATGGAGGTCATCTAATCTGGCTCATTTCCCCAAACACCTTTCTCCCTGCTGAACGTCACTGTCCAGAGTACCTCTCCTAAAGTTTGCCTTCTAGTCCAAGATTTCTTGCCTCTTTTCTCTCTGTCCTAATTCAGTGTGATGAGCTTTTAGTCAAGGGCCCTGGGTTCAAATTCTGCCTCAGATACTTAGGAAGTGTGTGGCCTTGGGTCTTGGGTATGTGGCCTTAACCCCTTCACTTCAGTTTCCCCAACTGTCAAAAGGATGGTTGGACCAGACACCCTCTGAGGTTGCTTCTAGCCCTAGCTCTGATTCTCTGCTTCTGTTTTATTCATGTACAAGGCACTGGGCTACACCAACCATTCCCTGAATAAATGTCTCCATGGATTCATTCACACTATGGTGTAAATGAATGACACTTGACTAATGGAATTTGTATTTATAAAGGAATAATTTGTTGCCCACCCCTCTGTTAGATGACTTATTTTTGAGAAGAGGAGGGAACTTTAAGGTCTCCTTGTCAGCCTTTCCCACTGATTACTCTCTCTGATTCTGCAAGTTCATGGCTTTTTTGCCCCCTGTGCCCCCCTACCCCCCCCATCCACTTTTCAGGTGTGAGTGTGGGGGGAGGGAGTCTTTGCTTAGGGCAAAGGGAAAATCCCAGACTGGGAAAGGCCTCCTGGACCAAATCTCCCTTGATTAGCAGCAGATTTGGGGCTGGCTTCCTCTTTCGTTTACTTGTTGATAACTTATAAACAGTTGGGTGTGTGGCATGAGCAAAGGTCATTTTCTAGAACAAGACCCACTAAAAATATACTTCTTTGATCTTGTTTCTCTTCCAGGCAGACTTTTTTAATTCCTTTCGCATTTCTGGGACACTCTATAAAGTCATTGTTGAATTTCCCTATGGATACAACAATCAAGCCCTTATTAGTGCTGACCTCACTAATTTGGAATTTATGAATCTATGGGACAAACTTTTAAGAAGCATAGAATTTTTGAGCTGGAAAGAGACCTTAAATCATTTGTGCTATGTGTGAAAACAGTATTTGCTCGAATGGGGACAGTAGAAAACACACTTGAGGACCTGGGTTCAGATTCTGCTTTTGACTCCTCCTGTGGGACCCTGCTTAGGCCTCACTTGCTAGGTCTCTGAGGTCCTGTCCAGCTCAAATTCTATCATCTCTAACGTCCCTTCCAGCCCTTAATCTGTGATTGAGATTATGGTGGGGCAGATTGAGCTTAGCCAACAGGGGGTGACAAAGTGGCAAGTAACCTCTTTTGCTTTACATATCAACATGCGTGAAGCGCCCACTATGTGATGGCAGTATTACTAAAGGGTGGGAGTGGGGCAGAACACAGAGATGAAACCAGACACAGGCCCCGCCCTCCTGGTAACAGTATGGACGTGCTCATGCGAACCATTCTCACTTGTCCATGAAAATATTCCTTCAGTAGCCCAGACAGTATTTTCTGAGCACACTCTACCATGGAGGCCCATGAGAGGGAGATAACAGATGAAAATGCGTACTGCTCCTTCCCCTATGGTGCTTACTATACTGATCTACCTCGTCATTATGTGATACTTTAAGGTTTACAAAGTACTTTGCTCATAAGGTCCTCATGAGGGGAGATCATGCCAGTGACAAAATTGCGATCTCCATTTTACAGATGAGCAAAATTGAGGCTCAGAGAGATGAAGGGGCTTGCTCCAGATTGTGTCGTTAGGGAGTATCAGTCTTTAGATTTCTTCTGTGTCATAGAACTCAACCGTTCCCATGTAGACCTTTGGAAATTTTTCTTCCGTATGTGTACTTCAATCAACAGCCAATTATTCTGTACCTGTTTAATGCCAAGAGCTGGGGCAGACAAGTCAGTCACTATGATCATTCAGACTGCCTCTCCCTCCCAGTTTATCCCTTTATTTAAATATTCGGTTCAGAAGGCAGAGAGCTAACTAACAGCAGAGCCTGGGACCAAATGCTGCCTCCGACACTTAAAAGATTCTTGACGTTGGCCAAGTGAGGCTGCTTCCGAGTCCCTGTTTTCTCATCTGTAAAATGATCTTAAAAATATTTGTGGGACCTGCCTTCCATGGCTGGTGTGATGATCAAAAGAAGCCTGTTGTGTGTCAGCTAGTGCCAAGATTTGATTAGGAAGCTTTGGATTAGAGGCCAGTCTGTGCCTTCTCTCCACTCCCCCCCCCCACCTCCATAGAAAATGTCTCCCACTCTCTGTGGTCCGTAGCGAGGTTGTTTAGACTTTGATGACCTCCTTGTGTTGGCCCAGCTGGCTAAGTATGAGCTCCAGACAACTGGTGGGCATCATGCCCTCACGTCTTCTCTTTCCTAAAGCAAGCCATTGATGGTCTTTGGATTTGTCTTGCATTACTATATGGTTGGTATGGATCATATTTGCATTATATTAATCATCCTTTAAAAGCTTAGAAAATGAAAGGCAGAAGCGATGTAATTACAGAATTCAAAATGGTCCCTTTCTGGTGTGAGGGAGGGGCATCCAGCCAATGAAGATAATCATTTCAATTTAAATTCAAAGTACAAGTAAAAAGGCAGACCATGTGGCTGGTGGGGCGGCTAGGTGGTGAAGTGAGTGAAGCACCAGTCTTGGAGTGAAGAGTCATCTTTGTGAGCTCAAATCTGGCCTCAGACACTTACTAGCTGTGTGACCCTGGGCAAGTCATTTAATCCCCATTTACCTCAGTTTCCTCATCTGTAAAATGAGCTGGAGAAGGAAATAGTAAGATAGTCTGGTATCTTTGCCAAGAAAACCCCAAATGCGGTCACGAAATAAGTTAGACATGACTGACAATGAATGAGCAACGATAACATGGCAATAGCCATGTTTCAGTGAAATAAACAAAAGGTGACAACTTGTCATTTTATAGGGAAGGGGGGGGGGTCATAGGATCATGGGCCATGGGGCTGGAAAAGGCCACAGAAACCATTTAGTCCAACCTTGAATTCTAAAGATAAGAAACTGAGTCAAAGGGAGGCCGAGTGATTTAACATCACAAATTTAGAGCTGCAACGGCTCCCAGAGACCATCAAGTCTGATTCTTCCATTTTGCAGATGAGAAAATAAGCCCATGGAGGCTGACTTGCTCCAGGTCCCAACCGAAGGACTTCTGGCTAAAGGCCCGTGGCATCCATTCTGTTGTCCCAGTCATTGAGCTCAATGGAAAACTGTAGCCCACTGAGGATTTTGGAAGCTCTGAAGTCTGCGATGCAGAAGTCTGCCTTCCAATGCTGTGAAAATAGAAGCATGTGGGTGTCTGAGCTGCAGATGGAAAGATGCCTGGAGATTCTCTTTCACTTCTAGGGAATAGTGAAAGCTCCACTTCTCCCCAAACCTGTCGTAGGACCTTTACCATTTCCCTGACCTCAGATATGGGGCCTAACTTAGGAAGTCTGTGATGTCACCATCTTTTCCCTAAATTTGCTTTTTGGGGGGCTTCCTGTTCAGTTAATCCTGTTTTTTGGTTTGAGGACGGTTGGGGAGATGTAAGGGGAACTCCAAGGTCATCTTTTCTTATTCCTTCATCTTGTAGATGAGGAAGGTGAGTCTCAGAAAGGCTAGGATGACTTGTCCAAGGTCACTCAGTTAAGCAGCAGGGTCAGAATTTGAACCCACCTCCTCTGCTTGCAGAGCTAGCCCTCCGGCACGCCTTACGTGTGACAGTCTTTTACTCTTTTCCTTAAAAATATTTTATGATTTGGAGCTTTTGAAAGCAGCAAATCATTCCCTTTCACTGGAGAGAATTAGACATTTGATGCCATATTCAGACCCATTCCTCTACCCACAATGTTTCATTATAGCATCCATCCCCCTTAAGCAAACCCTAATGGAGAAACCCATGGGATGACATGGTTCAGCCAGCTGTCTGTGTAGCACTGTTCCAATGGAATGCTTCCCTCATAACACTGTATTATCCAACATGTCTTCAGGACACCAGTTTCCCAATGCCTGCTTGAGCTATACTTGCAGAGAAAAAGAACCGAGACTTGGTTATTCTTGGTAGATACATTGTCTAAGCTGAAGCTCACTGAGGGCAGGGACAATATCTTTTTCTGCCCCAGCACCTAGCTTAGACACCTTGCATGCAGTTTTGACTAATGATGACGTTATCTGGCAAACGTCTCATAAAAGCCTACAATGTCTAAGCCACTGACAACATAAAGACAAAAGTGAAAACTGCCTTCTGCTGACAAGGAGTCTCAAGTTTACCAGCTGCCTACTGTTGGAGGAGGAGGAGGCATCTCTTCGGAGGCTTTCTCCAGTGGCATTAATATGAACTAAAGGCTCCCCAAGAAAAGTTTTTCAAGGTTGCTCTCCCCCTAACCCCAACATTCATGTTGTCCATCCTGGCACATGTGTGCATATGGGAGAGATGGGTTGGAGAGTTGAATAGTGGAAGCTCCTTGGGGAGTAGGTCCCTTAGATAATTGAAGCCACATCTGGGTGATGATGAGGGCAGGGGAGAGTGTGCACCCACACACTGTATAGCCTTCCCTAGGTACATCCCAAACTGTTTTCCTTTCTGCTCCCTGCTTCAGATTGGAAGGTAATTGGAATTGGACAAGTAGAAACTTATTTCTGGATTTTTTTATTAGCATAGAAAGAGAGGAATCAGTTTGATATCAAGAAAATCTTCCTAACAATGCATCCAGAAGTTGAATGAGCTGCTTTAGAAGAGAGTAGGCTTTTCCTCCCTGGAGATTTTCCAGTGTAGGATAGAAGCCCACTTGTTGAGTGGGCCATTGAAGGGGTGCTTGGCCATGTCTGGGTTGGGCCAGATGGCAGCTAAGCCTCCTTCAGACTTTGAGATTCTGAGATGCTGTGAGCATGCTTTGTGGAGAACAGAAATTAAGGATCAGCGTGGCTAGGCAGAATATGGAAAGCTCATTCTCCTTTAATCTCTCATGTTTTTGCCTCTGGGACGTGTGTCTCACCTATCTGCTTTTCTGTTTCCTTTGAAATGGCTGCCCTTTGGTGTTGATAAACCTTTTGTTAACCTTCAGCAAACCCCCAACATCCATCTGTTAGTCCTCAAATAAGTCAGTGGAGGGGGAAGGAGGAGAGAGAGAGACCGAGAGAGACAGAGAGAAGGAGAGAGACAGAGAGACGCAGAGAGAACACCATTGGATGAGAACAAGGAAGTGGGCTTTGAGGCTTCCTTGAATACTTTTCTGTTCTAACACTTCTTTGGACTCCATAGATGTATATCAGAACAGGCACTTGGTTCAACTCAACGTGATAACAATTCAATTTAGGAAGCTTTTATTAAATACCTACTTGCTTCATGCCTGATCTTATACTAGCCACCAAGGATACGCACACAGAATAAAATAGTCCCTGCCTTCAGGGAGCTTATCCCCCCTGCCCCCCATGCCTCAAATGACCACTTTGTTTAGTATTCATCTTTTTTCAGTGATGACTTGGCCCAGGTTTTTAGGGTATGTCATTTTGAGTCGCAATGTGAACTTTGTTTTTCAGAATATGCTATTATTCATATCCTTTTGAGGTTTCCTATGGCTATAGAACGATCTTGGGTTTTAGCCGAAGGTCTTTCTCCTGGCTGCTTACAGAATTTGCCATTTGTTATTGAGGTTGTTAAATTTAACCACTGTGTGTCTCGGAGTTTGAAATATAGGCTTTCTCCCCATTTCTGGAGATGACCTATGAACTCTTTTAGCTGTTGCTCCCCTGCCCCCATTCAGAAGCCCCAGCTGGTTTTCTTCTATTTTGTGCATCATAGCATTCAGGAGTTTTGATTTATCCCGTTTTCGTTGTTTTCCCAGGAGAACTATGATCCTCAGGTTGTCTTTGTGCCACCCGTCAAACTTTATGTCCAAGGATGGACATGAAGCCACCAACTCTGCTTTGATGAATATGACATGATGTAAATAGTGAACATGAGTTTTAAAGGCTATGATGTAGTCAGAAGTAAACATGGTGCCACATTCATCAAACCAAGGGGTGGTGACCTACAGTCCAACCTTTAGAAACAAAAATGAATGAAAAATGGCATCAGAGCAGAGTAATAGATCTGCTTTTGGCTCTTTCCCTTTCTGGACTCTAATAGATTTAGAGCTAGAAGGTTGTTAGAGGTTATCAGGTTCAACTTCCTTATTTTACCAATGAAGAAACTGAAGCCCAGATACTTTAAGTAACTTGCCCACAGTCACACAGGTAAGTAAGTCATAGAGCCCAGGTTCAAATTCAAATATTTATTTATTTTGGGGGGTTTCATTGACTTCCGTTTTCATTGATGAAGAGAACTGTAGTAGTAGGAATTCAGCCCACCATTGCAGATCTCAGCTCTTCCGCACCTTCCCGGGTTAGAGAGTAGCCTGGGGCAATGAGAATTTAAGGAGTTCACCTAGGACTCCCCAGGCAGTTGGTGTTCAGAGAGGAGTAGAATCTAGGTCTTCTTCACTCAAGGCCAGCTCTCCAACCATTGGGTTGTGCTGCCTCTGGTGAGTAGTGAGAAATGAAGAAGTCTCTTACATTTTTCCTTGTCGTACAGGTAGCTATTTCACTAGGGAGCCTTCTGCTTTCCTTGGTTCCGTTTGGTCCCAGGGCATCTTTTGAAATATTACATGCTGAGGAGCACAAGCAGCTTTTGGCCATGAATAAAAGCAAAACCAAAACTGATAATACAGGAATTAGTTGAACATGTAGCTTTGAGGTCAGGGTTCAGGTATAGACAAGTAGAACACTTACCGAGCAGTGCTGTGCCAAGAACTGGGGATAATTCAGCTATATGAGAGCCTGCTTTTGGTCAGCAACCACATTCGGTTTTTGTTTGTTTGTTTGTTTGTTTCCTGTCCTAGGAAATAAATTCTTAAAATGCTAGTTTGGAATTCAAAAATACCTGAATTCACTACAAACTACAGATAGTCGAGTTCCAACGAGAGAAGTTTTGAGTTGCATTGAAAAAAAGCAAACCCAAATTTATTAAACCACAGAAGAATGTGTGTGCATGTGCGTGCATGCGTGTGTGTGTGTGTGTGTGAAGAAATCCAGTAGTATTTGTAGGAAATCATGGTTATTTATAGGAACAGATTTTTTTTTAAAAATAAAAGCTTAATTGCTTAAAATGACTAATTCTTCCGTGGGTCAGACAAGTTGAGAATTGTCTATTGCTCATTAATTTACTATAATATAATTGGCCGCTGTGTATAGAAGCTTGTCAGATAATTAGAAACTAGATAGCATTTGGTGCTTTAGGCAAAAACAATGATTTGGCTTTCACTTTAGAAAAAAAGTCTGATTTTGCTGAGATTAAATTATTGTGCAGCAGAATCTGCATTTCTTCCTTTTCAATCATTTCTATAAGTTTTGTTTTTTTTTGAAAAGCAACAAGCTGACATCAGAAAGTACCCTTGCCCTGCTTCAGTAAGCATTTAAGTCACTTGTGAGGTTCTGGAGGCAGGAGATACAAAGGTAGATTAAATGAGGTTCCTGATCCCGTAGAGTTCGGTCATGTTGGGGAGGAGGTCATGAACCTAAGCCAGCGTAACAGAGGGAGAAAGGTGAACATTAGAGAAAGGCTGGGAGCTCTGGGAGCTCAGAAGGGGAGGGGAATGTCCTAGCAGCTTTCAAAGCTCTGCTGTGGGGCCACCTTTCTCACAACACCTTTCTTGATCCTCCTTCCCCACAATTACTTATATATTTGGTATTTATTTAGGCCTATTTTCCCCTCATATCGACTATAAGCTCTTTGTGGGCAGGGACTGTTTTGTTTTTGGGCTTTATATCTGAAGCATTTAATAAATGCCTGCTAATTGATTCATTGTGCAATAATGCGAAATGAAAGTTGTTTTTTTCACCGTAGCTGTCCACCACTCCCATGATCTGACCCGTGTCATCCACCGGGGCATCAAGGGGAAGACAGTCCTGGTCAGTTCTGTCCCACAGCTCCACCGCTCTGCCAAAGAGCTGATTTCCCATCCTTTCCAAGTGAGATATCCAAGGGGTTGGAGCAAGTTCCCAGGTGTACCTTTAGGGGCATGCCCCCTGTCATGTGAGCCAGCCCATTCAGCTTGCCTGTTTCTGTCTGCACATACTTCCAGTTAGAACTCTAATACTCAATTGAATGAAAGAAAATGAAGTCTCAGTTCTATGTGAGGCGGGTGGTGCACAGAAAAGGAGTGTGAAGGTTGCTCGGTTTGACCTTCATTATGTCAGATACTACTAAATTAAATTAGAACCTTGCTGCCTTTTTATTTTCCCAGTCAAAGCTTAGGATGAATGGATCTTAGTCATATTTGGGATTTTTAAAAAAATCATAAAATGAAAGGTTCATTCGCTTTCTCCTCCTCCCTCTCTATTCTGCTCTGCGGGAAGTAAGGAATGTGATCTTGGGGAAAGGTGTCCTCAAAGAGCCCAGGGGCCCAGGGACTGCGAGCAAGGAGAAGAAACCCTCCCTGTCGTGAAAGCTGCTGCTGTCTCTTTCATGCTTTTGCTGGACAATAGTCGCCTTTCGTCTCTTTGATAGTAAAGGCTTTTGGTTGCCTTTTAAATCCATGTGGGTTTCAATGCCTAGTGTGTGTGTGTGTGTGTGTGTGTGTGTGTGTGTGTGTGTGTGTGAGATCATGTAATCCAGGAGAGCCAGGAAGGTGGAGGCAGCCATGTGTAGGAGAACAGCATCAGCCTCATTGGAATCAAACTAAGACTGGTCTCTGTGGAATGCTGCTTTACAAACATCAGTGTGGGCACAGCAGGAAAGAGCATGGGTCTGAGAGCCTGAAGGCTCGTGGGCCAATCCTGACTCTACTCCTCGCTCCCATGTGGCCTTTGGTCAGGCCCCAGTCTCCAGGGCTTCATTTTCTTGTCTGTGAAATGAGTGGGTTGGACTCAATGAGCTCTTAGATTCTTTCCAGCTCTTGATGTATGACATGGAAGAGAGAATGGAGGGGGAGCCGTAGAACGCGCCGTTACCAGAGAGCGTCAACAAATTCAATGAGCAAATCTCTTTGATTCTGTCTCCATATTATCACCCCCTTCCTCTTCCTTCTCTTTCTTCTTCTTTTCCTTTTTCTTTTCCTTCTTCTCCTCCTCTTCCTCTTTCTCCTTTTTCTCCTCCTCCTCCTCCTTCTCTTCTTCCTTTTCCTCCTCCTTTCTCCTCTTCTTTTTTCTTTTCTTCCTCTTCCTCTTCTCTTTCTTCTCTTCCTTCTCTTCTTCTTTTCCTTTTTCTTCTCTTACTTTCTTCTCCTCCTTTTCCTTCTCTTCTTCCTTCTTCTCCTCTTCTTCCTTTGCCTCCTCCTTTCTCCTTTTCTTTCTTCTTTTCCTCCTCTTCCTCTTCTCTTTCTCCTCTTCCTTCTCTTCTTTTCCTTTTTCTTCTCCTCTTACTTCTCCTTTTCCTTCTCTTCTTCATCCTTTTTCTCCTTCTTCTCCTCTTCTTCCTTCGCCTCCTCCTCTTTCTCCTCTTCTTCCTTCTTTCCCTCCTATGATTCCTCCTCTTTCTCCTCCTCCTCCTCTCTTCCTCCTCCTCCTCTTTCTCCTCTCTCTCTCTGCACAGCCTCTCTCCCCAGTTCAGGTCTTCATCATTTCCTGCCCAGACTATTGTAATAGACTGCAATTTGGACCTGCTGCATCCAGCCTCTCTCTTGTCTCACCCATCCTCCACTCAGTTCCCAAACTGATATTCCTAGAGCTTGAAATGGATCATGTCTCTCCACTACCAAAACCCCGTAACCCCCGTTTTACTTAAGGATAAAATACAGACGACTCAGCTTGGTCTTTCGCTGTCCACAGACTGGTCCTTATCTGCCTTTCCAGTTTTATTTCCTATCGCCCCCTTTCTTCCCTATTCCATTCTAGGCAAAATGGCCTACTAGCTCTTCCTTCTTCCTGATATTCCATCTCCAGCCTCCAGGCCTTTGCCTAGGTGGTCTCCTGGGTCTTGGATGTTCTCTGTGCTCATCTCTGCCTTTTCAAATCCCTGGCTTCAAGAGCTGGAGTAGGTTCTGCTTCCTCCACCCGGCCCAGCTCTCTCCCTTCGCTCTGCATGCCAATGCTCTCCCACTCTGGGAGGTGGTCCCTTTTATTCTGCATGACTTATGTCTCCCAATAGGATGTAAGCTTGTTCTAGGCAGGGATTGCTTGTTTTATCTTTGTGTCCCCAGCCACATGCCCACTAGCTGGTGCACAGTAGGTGCTTAATAAAAGGCTATTGAATTGAACAGGCAATCTAGAGTTGGAAGATCCTAGAGGTCATGTGGGCCGACACCCTCATTTTGCCTGTAAGGAAAGGCCCAGAGGCAAGTGACTTACCTCAGACCACTCAGGTAGGAAGTGATAAAGCCAGGATTGGGCCAGGTCCTCTGCTTTGCTATGTAAACAGTGCTGTTTCCCACTGCACCATGAGGAGTTAAATAATTTATTGGAACATGTATTGGGCACCTACTGTATACAGAATCCTGTGCTGAATAAGTATTTGGAGGAGGGTCAGGAAGAGAGACAAAGATTAGAGAGGCCATGGTCCACATCTTCCCTTAGTTTTGAATTGAGCGGGGTGGAGGAGGGGGGGTGCTTATCGGCTGGGAGGAGGAACGTAGGCCTGAGCCACCTCATGGAGATGAGCTACTGTTCACATAGTCCTGATGTGGATGGATGTCAGGCAGGATTTGCCTTACCCCCTCCTGCCATCGGAAGAACTGGGATGACTTTTTTTTTCGTTGGGCCAACTTGGAAGCCTTTTTCTGAGAAATGGAGCAGACGATTGTGCTAGGCAGCTGCTTCACACACTATCGATTCACGTCTATGGTTATGATGTTATACATTCATAACAAAGGATTGTGACCAACTTCTGCTCAGTTTTCCAAAGACACCTTGTAGACCCAGATAAAGATGGGACTGGTGCCCCTCCCCCTTTGTCTGCCTCCTGTGATTCCTCTCCAGGACTTTCCAAGGAGCCCGGGGAGATCTTCGCCTCCTCTTCCCCTGCCACCCTCCCAGGAGTCTTGCTGTTGCTCTCTGACTTTTGTGATTTGCAGCCCTGTGGTGGCACCAGGAGGGTATTCAGGTTAACAGTTGGGGCTGAGATCTGGGGACCTGGCTTGGAATCAGGGGAATCATGCTGCTGTTTCCCACAACAGTCCTGATCGCTTCTCTAGCTCATGCTGGCCCAAATCCTAGCTGGGCTGCCGGGCTGCCCCTCCCGCTTTGTGCCACCCTCTAGACAAGAAGCATTCATCATCCGTGTGGTTTTTCCAGTTTGGGCCCCTGGGCCAAGCTCTGTTAAGTGTCTGGAGGCCTTAAGAGGACTTTCTTTCCTTTCCTCTATTTTCCTGGAAAAATTTGTAATTTTGTTGCTGAAAAGATTCTTCTTTTGTTTAAGTCAGTAGTGAGTTCAGTAAAAATAAACCTTCAAATTGTTAAAAAAAATTTTTTTCAGTTCACCTAGTGGAGGAACTGCTTGAACCTTTCTGCAGGGAAGCAGTTAGAAAGATCCGAGTTCAAATCCTGCCTCAGATACTTACTAGCTGTGGAACCTTGGACAAGTCACTTAGCCCCCAATTGCTTCAGATTCCTCACTATAAAATGGAGATACAAGCAGCTTCTACCTCGATTGTGTTTCTGCCTTTCAGGAATGTTGCGAGATCACGGGAGATAAGATTCCTAAAGCACCTGGCTCAGGGCCTGGCACTTAGTAGGTGCTTAATTAATGTTTATTTTCTGTCTTCTTTCCTGGTCTGAATTAGGATGATTCCTGTTTTGCCAGGAAAGCTAAGTGCTGCTGTCACCATTGGACATGCTTTGAATTGCTTCTTTTTGAGAATTAACACTTGGAAGGAGCATGCCAGGGAGAGGAGTGTACCAACCGAACGCTAGAATTAGGGACTTTTTAAGAAACTGGAATGGACTTTAGAGGATCATTTTCCAGAGGAGGAGACTGAGGCCAGGCTGAGGGCAGGTCAGTGGCTCTGGCCAGCATGCTTTGCCTGGCCCCAGCCTGCCATCCAGCTTTGAGGCTCTTCCTTTGCTCTTGCTTATGGGCCCAGCCTTCTGATTTTTACTCTAAAGCTGGTTCAAGGCCATGATTTATTCTTCTCCCAGTTTCCTACTCGTCAGTTACTAAAGAAAAGTGACTCCAGTTATGCAGCAATCAGAGTAAAGTTAATTAGAATCGATCTCTTTACACATCTGTTTCCTTCATTTATTTTACTGAGAAACACTGCTTAGAGCAAGAATGCTTCATGAAGGAATTAAAGTCAGGCTCCTGTGGGTGAACGCGTCACTTTAAGTAGACCACAGCACATGTGGGTGTTCGAGAGGGAGAGGAGAGGCTGGGTGTGAGGGGAGTGATTGGCAGTGGGCGGCACAGTCAGATTCCTTTTCTTTCAAGTTTCCAAGGCTCCACTTAACTCACTAAAGCAGCAAATCATAGATACTACAAGGGACTCCAGAGATCATTTAGCTCAAGCCCCTTATAAAGGAAGGGAGGCTTCTAAGTGACTTGTCCAAGCTCATATTGCTAATTATGGAGGGACAGAGGAGCGCTGGAACCTGGAAGAAATGCCCCCAGGGACCCAGCCGGCTTCTGTGGCCCAGGTGAAGCTCTTGGGGGTGGGGAGTGCCAGAGTCCAGAGCTCTCTGCCTGCTAAATTCTTTACCAACTGGAAAGGGGTGGGAGGGAGAGAATAAGAGCCATAGCTGGGGATTTCTACCCTGAGGGCAAGCATCCTTCCCCAGGGGAAGGGAGAGGGGAGGAGCTTCCCCTAGCAGCCACCAGGTAGTTTCCTATGTTAACTGATTACTATTGCTAAAACTAGACTCCATAATCTGCTGTTTCTGTACCTACTTAGACTTCGAGGGTTATTAGCAGCCACCAAATTCAGTGACCTCACGCAGAGGCCCAATCACTCTTCTCTATTTCTATCTGTAGGCGAGGGAGGAAGAAGTGGGGGGAGGAGGGAAGGAAGGAGGGGGAGGGTGGGGAGAGAGAGAGAGAGAGAGAGAGGCAGGGAGGGAGGGAGAGAGAGAGAAAAGGGAGAGAAGAAACAAAGGAGGAGAAAGAGGATTATTTCAACTATTGGAGTGTTGACTCACCCTTTCCCCCCATCCCTGTTGTGGTTGGTTAACCAGGGTTGCTTCTTGCTTCTGCAATGCCATCTGCTTTCTTTAAGGCAAAGCAGGTCCGCCTTTGTAGGGACTAAGGGAAGACACTCCTGGTAATGGAAGGGAGATACTGTCGGTGGGATCTGCCACCATCCCAGCTGCTTCACTTGTCTGCCAGCCCTTGAATCTCCTGGTGTCTTAAATTCTTGAGAGGTGTCTGTTGGACATAGGCTGATAGTTGAGGGGAGGGGACCCCTTACCTGCCCAGGGCTCCCAGGCTCTGTATTTATCCTGGCCTGTGCCACTTCACTTCTAATACACAACCACTGACACCAGCTCAGACTCAACTGGGTTCAGTTAAATGTTGACTAAACTGCCCTACTGTGTTCTGGGCATGTCACAGTTATCGTTGTTACAAAGATGGAAAGGAAACAGCCCCTGCCCTCAAGGAGCTTATAGTCTACAGAGAGGAAACACCATGTCTACAGTTTAGACAGTATGAATGCCATACAAAGTAAGTGTCAATTAAATTTCAGAGTGTGACAGAGTGGGGAAGAACAGCACCACCAACAGGGGCAACCAAGGAAGTCTTCCTGTAGGAGGTGGCAGCTGGACTGTCCCTATGGGTAGAGGTGAGGAAGGCAGAAGGGTAAGCATTCCTGGTGTGAGGGCCAACCTGTGACCGGGCCCACAAGTGGGAGATGGGGCATAATATAGGAGGAACTAGAATGCACTGGGCGATGAAAGGATGGTGGTTTGGGAGCTGTGAAGGGCACTCAAGGCTCCGCCCAACCTCCACATTTTAAGGACGGGATGCATAGGTAGATTGTTTATGCCAATGTACAATGAATGAGAAGGCTCTCCCAGCACAATCACTGGCTGACTGCTGGCTTCCTCTTGTTATTCCTTCCCTATTGGACCTCTCCATCTCCAACTGGGCCAATACCAATACTGGGAAGCCATTTGCTGATTCTCTTAAGTAGGCCCATGAGGTTTGGGGCACGAGCTTCTGGGAATTTGTGGCTTCCACAGACATAGCTCTATGTGGCATTTCCCTTCAGCACCCCAAACCCAAGCCCAAACTAGGCTTCCACTGTTCATCGTATAAAGTTTTGGGGTTGGGTTCCTTCCAGCTCTGACATCCTGTGTCTCCTTGTTGCTCTCTCTGGACTCCCCACCATTGCACACATTCCTACTCACTGGGACAACCTCCCCCCCGCCCCCGCCTTTAGGGACTTACCTTCTCATCAGATTCACCCTCAGAGCATGATCAATGTTTACTTCACCTCCAGAGGCATCTACTCAGATTGTAGAGCAGGAGTATACAAAACCAACCACTACCAACAAAAACAGCCTCTGCCCTCAGTCTGAGAGGGCCATGCGTGTTTCCAGGGAGGTCAGTACAAAATCCAGCATTTGTACAAAGAGCACGCAAAGCAGCTTTCAAGGAGGAGGAGCGCTCAGAACGGGGGGCAGGGGAGGCAGTGGGAAGTGGCAGGAAAGGCCTGTGTACAAGGTAGCCTCTAGCTCATGCCTTAAAGGGAGCGAGGCATTCCTCAAGGTGGGGGGAGGGGGACAGACCACCTCTATCCTCCTCTCTTCTCCTCCCATGTAGCAGCACCCTCCTGCCCATCCTGGCCATGTATCCTATAGTCTCTTTGTGGCCATTTCCCCAAGTGCATCCCACCACCTGGACCAAGGTGTCAGGGTTTAAGCCGCATTTGGGCTTTTCCTCCTTAGTGTTGGCTTTCTGGAGTTTTCAGATGGAGAACCCCATGGCTCATTAAACTTTGAAGTTATATTCCAAAGACCTTTCTTCTCTTTTTATAAGCATTTTCATCAGTTCCTAATAAAGTGGTTATGACATTATACTGTGAGATCCAGGAGGAGCTGGGGGAAGAAGGTTCAAAGAAGGTGAATTTCTCAGCAAACACACATCTGTGATCACCTCTGGTATGGTCTGTCCTCCAGAGTATTAGCGGGTGGTTGCCATTCCCACACAGAATAATTGCTGGCTGAGTGGTAGGTGAAGGGCAGCAGCTGGAGCCCATGTGGCCATACCATAGCTCCCTGGCAGGCTTACAGAATGATTGAATGCAGGGCAGAGGAGGAGGCCCTGTTGGTATTTCAGTTGTAGTAAATACTGTATTTGAGCCTCCAGGGTCATAGACAGAGAGCTGCTTGATTGGAACTGAGCTAAAGAATTGAGTAGGATTCCTCATCCCCCGTTAGACTTGTGTAGATCAGCTGCTCTGCTCCAAAGAAGCTGCTCTCTGCTTTCTCCAGGCAGTATGGAGTGAAGGAGGCATCTGAGAGGAGGAGGAGGAAGAAGAAGAAGAAGAAGAAGAAGAAGAAGAAGAAGAAGAAGAAGAAGAAGAAGAAGAAGAAGAAGAAGAAGAAGAAGAAGAAGAGGAGGAGGAGGAGGAGGAGGAGGCTTCTTGCCCATCCCACCCCATTGCTTCCTGGCTTTCACCTTTGGCTTCTCCACATTTACCCTAAAGCTTCGCCTCAGCCCCTCATGGTGCTATGCTCGTGAAGTGGGACCTGTAGATGTGGGGAAGTTTTTTCCTGAGAGAAAAGCGACCCTTCAGAGCAGCCAGTTGGGGAAAGAGGTTACTGGCAGATGACTGCAGAGTCATTGGCTGTGGCCAGCCTTCACCTTTCCACCTCTTGGCCTTGATACCCGTTGTTTCTTTACCCAACCCTCCCAGGACTTTAAAAGCTGGTTACTAAAGGAAGTTGATGGCTTCAGGACTGGTGCATTGTCTTCCTAACTCTAGACAGACATTTTTATAACTCATTTAAATTAAAGACATTCTTGGGCCAGTGAAAAAGTTGTTTGTCTCATCGATGATCACTTTATAGACGGCTGTTCGTCATTTCAGGTGCCAATCAACTGGAAAGCAATTTTGGTGGCGGGCCTCAGTTTTCTTAATTGACTCTGGGCAGCTAGGTGGTGCAGTGGATAGAGCACCAGGCCTGGAGTCAGGAAGAAATGTGTTCAAATGTGGCCTCAGACACTTAGTATCTATGTGACCCTGGGCAAGTCACTTAACCCTGTTCACCTCAGTTTCATCATCTGTCAAATGAGCTGTAGAAGGAAATGGCAAATTGCTCCAGGATCTTTACCAAGAAAGCCCCAAATGGGATCTCAAAGAGCTGGACACAACTGAAAATGACTGAACAACCAAATAAGGGTGCTAGATTAGGTGGCCTCTGAGATACCTCTGAGGGCCAGAACTTAGATCCAAAGATCCTTCCATGGACCAGATTCCATGGACTTTGTAGACTCTGTGGACATAATAGTGACCCTCAGAGTCTATGATTCTTCATAACTTCATTAGAATATTGTAATTTAATTGCTTTTCTTTTCTCTGTTATCTTCACGTTTCTACTCCTATCCATGGTACCTTGTACATGAATTGCCGGTAAATATCTGAGGGAAGTGAATTCTAACATGTATTTCCTCCTTTTTAAATTGAATTATATTTATATTATATAATTATGTTATTATATATTATAATTTAGGTTAATTATAAACTTAGTAATCAACAATAAAAGTCATTAATTAAACAAACATACAAAACTGGCAGCAGGATCTTACCTTCATACCTTCACCTTTAAGGAGATTGACCTAAACCAATGAAGAAACACAGAGAAGAAGCATTTTTTTTACCACCTTGTGACAGTGCTGCAATAGAACTATCCCTCTCAGCAATGCCCCTGTAACGACCCCCGTAACAATGCCTCCCAGAACAATGCCCCCCATGGTGATGCCCCCTATAATAATGCCCCCCATAATGACATCCCCTGTAACAATGGCCCGTGAGTGATGTCCCCTATAATAATGCCCCCATAACAATGTGCCCTGTAACAACCCCTGTAACAATGCCCTCCATAGTGATGCCCCCTATAATGATGCCCCCCTAACAATGTTTCCTGTAACAATGTCCACCACATCTTTGCCTTTCACATAGCAGGTCCTTAATGAATGCTCTTGGAATTGGCTCCAAGGCCTGGAGGATCAGGACCTGGGACCTTCGCTCCATTAGCCTTTGGTGGCCCTGGGTGGTGTGGTCAGGAAGCATCGGTCAGTGTGTTCCCACAGCCACCCACATTCATGAAACTCTTTTCCAACCTGTTGGCGTCCCTCTTCACACACAGTGCACGTGCGCTCGGGCCGAGGGCCCTGCCAGGTCCTTGCCAGTTCACTCCGGTGAAGAGATCAGGAAGTGAAACTGGAGAATGTCCTGGCCCTCCCCTCCCCCTGCCTGTAGGCTCTCTGATTAGACATTGCCTGACCATCTCTGCCCTTGGCCTCTTCTGTTGTAAGGTTCTGTGCTGTGTGACCCGGAGCAGCGAAGGATGTACTCGGTGTCGAATCAGCCATCCCAGGGCAGTCGTGGGGTCCTTCCTGCGGGTTATGTGTCCCTGCCAGCTGCAGTGTCCTCCCTACCTCAAGCCACCAGCCCCTCCGTTAGGGTGGCATTTAAAGTCAGGATCATTCAGATGGTCGCATCCGGGGAAAGGTTTGGCACATCCCCGGAGGTCTGAGAACCCTTTGGGACGTGTCTCTAGTTCTTCGCCCTAAGTACTGAGCTTGCTCGTATCAGAAGCAGCTCCCTCCTGACCTTCCCCCGCACATAACTGGCAAACCGGAATTTCCAGTTTATGAAACATGGAAATCTGCCACCCTCATAGAAGGCTGCCTCTGCCGAGCCCTTTATCTCAGACCTAGTGAGAGATTCTGTTCCCTGAGGAACGCGGCGTGCTGGACACGTTTGCCTTTTGGCCTAGAGGTACCAAAGCTCTCAGCTTTTCAGGTTTGAGAATTAATAATAACATACCTTCCCTTCCCCCAAATGGTGGGAGTGAGTTAAACTCCATCCTCACCACAAGGATCATTGATGGACCACTCACTCATTCATTAATTCATTCAATCATTCATTCACTCTTTTATTTACCCATTTGTTCACTCATTGGAACATTTATTCAATAACTATTTGTTAAATAGCCACGAATCCCCACAGCTAATGGCTTTTATTGTTCCAACACTCATCTCCCGGTTCTATGCTGTTGCTTAAAATTGGACTGGATTGGGGAGAAAACACACACACACACACATTATGATTCAACAGATAAGGGTTAGGAACAGGCCTGTGATTGGAGCCCTGTGACGCACAAGATCTGTGACTTTGGGCCAGTCGCTGCATCTCCCCATCCGTAAAAGTAGCCTAATAACAACCCCCATAGTCACTTTCTTGAAGGAAGGAAGGAAACCAGCATTTATTAAGCACCGACTGTGTTCCAAGCACCGTGCCTGAGAGATTGATCCTTGGAAATATGAACTCGTTTTAGAAAGTTATGGAAATGGGCATGTTTAATGTGGTTTAGGTGAGAAGGGGGTAAGTGTTCTGGGCTCCATCAAAAGAGAATATATTACTAATTAATCCCAGCCGCTTCTATCTCAACTTTAGCATCCTGTTCTTGACAAAAAAGAGGGAGGTCCTCTCAAAACTGTTTGTACCTTGCCCCTAATAAGGGGAGGTGCAGAAGGGCCCGTACGGACGCAGGCCCGCAGTCGCGGGGAGCCTTTGTTGACAGCCGCGATTAGAGCGCATTTAAGGAAAAGGCGAGACCGAGCCTGCCTTTCTGGACCATCCAACTGCACCAAGTGATAAGGCCTGGGCTCTTCCCAGCCTTCCTCCTCTTCTTCCCCTCTAGACGGCAGGTGTCACCTCCTTAGGCCCCGACTCCCGTTTGACCTCATTGTCCCAAGTGAGTTTTCTCTGACCTGCGCCCTTCCCTCACCTAGATTGCCTTCTCGATGTCGCGGTGTCATTGTTTATGGGTATTCTACCTGCTCTTCGAAGCCCAAGTATGAGGTCGCCTTATTAGTGCCCTGCTGCAAAGCCCCATTGACTTAACCCTAGTTATAACTCTGCCCCCAGGACCCAGTATTAAGTCAGTTAAATGAGTCATCCAGGTGTTAAGAAAGAAGTCTTTTGTGTCATGTGAATAGCAGGTCATCTTGATTTGAAATAAATTTTTTAAAAAAATATTTAAATAATTAAAATATTAGTTTTAAATAAAATATTTTAAATTTTAAATAAAATATTTATTTAGCATGATACGGATGCTAAATCCACTTGGAGTTTATGGCAGGATGGGGTAGTAGAGAGGAGAGAGCAACCTGACTGGGAGTCCAGCCTCTGCTCGGATTTAGGGAAGTGAACCTGAGGCCGAACCTCACCCGGCTTCGGTCTCCTCCTCTGTGAAAGGAGGAGGTCGGACCCGGACTGGCTCTAGCTGTTGTCTTTTGACTTTGTAGCCGTTGGCCCTTTCTGCATGTGTGCGTGTGTGTGCGTGTGTGTGTGTGTGTGTGTGCGCGTGCGCGTGCATGTGTGTATTAAGGTGAAGAGAAGCCAAACTCTTCCCTAGAGCGGTGCTGGCCAGGATTTGTGTGGAATCAGCAGGGTTCCTGTCCATCTCAGCAGGCCAGAACAGCCTGTCCATCCCCAAACTCTCCCTGTGGCTAAGCCAGGACCGCCAGGGGCCCCAGGCCAGATTACCAAGCCCCCTTGATGAGGGCTGTGATGATGCCCCAGACCCCCTGGGCAGCACGAAGAGAGAAGCTTGCGATTTAGTGAATGGACTTTGTGGCTTCTCAGAATGGGCCTGCCTGTCTTCAGAAGACTCAGAGGGAGTCTGAGAGTCCATGGGATTGGGGGAAGTCTCAGCTCTGTAACTGATGAGCTGTGTGACCTTGGGCAGGTCACTTGACCTCTGGAGCCTCATTTTCCTCATCTGTAAAATGGAATTAAAGTCCCTTCCAGCCTTGAATCTGTGATCTTTAAATCTTTGACCTCTCAGACCCTCAGTTCCTTCCCTTGTAAGGTGAGGAGATTGGGTTAGGCCTCTGGGCTCCCTGCCGGACCTCCTGGCTGCTCCGTTCCAAGACCCTCTCCCAGGCCTGGGTCGCTCTCCCTCTGACTCCTGACCTCCTGGCTTCCTTTGAGCCCCACCTGCAATCCCAGCTCCTATGGGAAGCCTCCTCCAGCCCCCTAGTTCTCAGGCCTTCCCTCTGCTCAGTATTTCCTATTTATCCTGCAGAGAGTTTGCTTTGTGTATGTTTGTTTGCATGTTTTCTCCCTCTTTGGATTGTGAGCTCGCTCCCTGAGGGCAGGGACTGGCTCTTGGTATCTCTACTGCCGAACACATAGTAGGTGCTTAACAAATATTTATTGAATCTAATTGAATCGAGAGAGTGGGGTCCTTGCAAAATTCCATGTCTGTTGGTGTGGAGGCAGAAATGGGCCAAGGTGGTAGGGGAAGCAGAGGAAGGCCCCCACCGTAGGGAAGCCTGGGATCCAGTTCTGTGACCCAGGCCAGGGCCATGAGGCAGCTGCCTAGTTCCCTGGAGATAACTTCTCCCCTTCTGGCTCCAGGCCACCCTTGGGCCTCCAGGCCTGGAGCCTGCAGAGACTCTACTTCCTCGGGCCCTGGCTTCTGGGCCACCTGGAGATGAGCCCCAGGCCTTCCCCCACTCCCCATCCACATAGGCTGCCTTCTCTCTCAGCCAGGCTTTCACAGAGGACCTTAGGGGGTTCATTCCTTCTCCACTGGCTCTTGACTTAAACCTTTCAGATTCTTGTATACAACTCTGTCACCTGGGCTTTTAGCCAGTACCTCATGAATGGCTGATGGGCTAAAGTGGGTCTCTGCTGCTGGCCACCCTCCATTTAGACCCCCACTCTGTGGATCCCCTCCTCAACTCCCCCCTCCCCCTAGCACCCAATTGTTCAAGAATATATGAGGCCCCTACTATGTGCATCTGCACCTCACCAGTCTCTACTCTGTATCTGGCACTGGGCCAGCCTGGGGAGATGGCCCAGGTAGATGCCTGGGAGACAGAGACAACCTTAAAAAGTCCCTTCCCTCAAGATGCTTACAATCTACTGGAACGACAGTTCCTCTCCTCCATCTTGACCCCTGTTAATTCTGTGTGACTGGGAGCCAGCCACTTTACCTCTGAATCTGTAGCATTTCCTCAGTAGAATGGAAGCTCCCCGAGGGTCAGGGATGGTTTTTCTGTTGTCTGGCATCTGTATCCCCAGCATCTACCACCATGGCATTTCCTTACTAAAAGTGCTTGTTGAATTAAAAAGAGAGCCTGGGTTTGATATATTAAATGTGGAATTATGTACTTATCAAAAGTGCTTATTCTGCATGGTGACTTTGGCCAGAAGAACAGGCCCTGAAGTTTCCCTGCCTCTCATTTAGCATTTGGAAAGTACTTTGCAAACTTCTAAGTGCCGGCTGTCACTCCCTATGCCATCTGGCATTGTTGTCATCACCGTCATCATCATCATCACCACCTTGCTGCTGTTGGAGGAAGGCCCTGGACTGCCTCTTACCGCCTCGGTCAGCCTTTCGGATTTTTTTCTTTTCATTTAGATCCTACCCAGGATATTCTCTGGCCAAGGGGCCTTGGGACATCCATAAGTATTTAGAGGAAAATGGTTCTGACGGTCCCCAGGGGTCTCCTGACTGAGAGGCAGAAGCTTGTGTGCCTGGCTTAGGGGATTAGTCTAGGACCCCGGGGTGTGTGTGTGTGTGTGTGTGTGTGTGTGTGTGTATGTGTGTGTCATTTGCTACTGTGCCCAGAGAAGACTCTCCTGTTGCCCCCTCCCAGGTGTTCCCAGCCTGGACCTAACTGCCTCCTACCAGGAATCCGTTTTCATTTGTCTATATCAAAGTGGCCTCAGCAAGTTTGGAGGACCCAGTTCATCAGATCGATTCCTCCTCCATGGCAATCAAGAGCTACTTCTTTTTGGAAGTGTCCTGCGGGCCACGCACACTCTCTGTAAGGGACTGCCTTGTCAGCAAGAGTGTCCTTTGAGAGCTGATCTTTATTGACCTGTGTAGCCATTCCACAAACATTTATTCTCAAACTGGCTCATGACTATAGAGAGTTTAAGACTCGGCAGGTGCTTTACAAACGTTATCTCATTTAGGCCATAGGACAACCCTGCCCTGGGTCTTCATTTTAAGATCAGTCAATAGACATTTGTTAGCGCCTGCCATGGACTGAAGACAGAGACTTCCTCCCTTCCTTCCTCCCTTCCTCCCTCCCTCCCTTTCTTCCTTCCTCCCTCCCTTCTTCTCTCAGTCCCTTCCTCCCTTACTCCTTTCCTTCC
>CM053627.1:3616089-3661530 GCA_028646595.1 Phalanger gymnotis | reverse complement strand
TTCCTTCCTTCCTTCCTTCCTTCCTTCCTTCCTTCCTTCCTTCCTTCCTTCCTTCCTTCCTCCCTTCTTCCCATCACCAAATCACACCTTAGAAACTTATGGACTGTGTGACCATGCCTAAGTCACTTATCCTGAAGGAGTCTCGGTTTCTTCATATATAAAATGGGGCAAAGCAAAAAAACCTTCCGTCATGATTATGACACCACTTATCTTCCCCTCTTCCCCCAGATTCTCTATGGGCAAAATCTTTTTGTGGTCTCCTCCCTCTCTCTTCAATAAGACCGTTAGTCATGGAAGCGCCCATAAAAATGCATCGAGGAGACCAGCAGGAAGTTAACAGAAACAGACAAGCAGAGCACTTTGAAGGAAACATATTGGATTTCACACATCCTTTAAAAAGCCAGCTGGGCTGGGCTGAGACTTGTGCTTTTACATATAATTCTCCGTTTTTCCATCCTGATTTTGTATATGGAAACATCCTCTATTCTTTTGTTCCTCTTCAAAATCAGAATAAAAAAAATAAAAAGGCCATTAGCTTCTGGCTTCTGATGAGTGAAAAATTGCACTTGGCGAAGCTAAATCTCTTCTTGCATGAACATAAATTCCATTCCCTCCTTATTAAAGTCACAACACTGACTGCCAGTGACCCCGAAATGAAAGGAATGGCTGGGCTCCAGTCTATGCTGAGAGTTCTCTGAAGGTTCACAGTGGACACCCCAAAGCACTATCAGAAAGGCCCGTGACATTTTGGTAACCCATTTTTTAATTGTTTCCAAAGCTGTTGAATGCCATCAGCATCAGCTAAACCCTCAGTTTAGCTGTTTTTCACAGAAATCTCTTTCCCAGACAAAGCCTAGGTGGGTGGGTCTTGCCAGAAATGCCATTTAAACAGGTCAAAAGCAAACCAACTTCATTATAGTCAGGTAACTAGCATTTATTAAGCACCTACTATGTGCCAAGTACCCTACTAAGCCTTGGGATTCAAAGAAAAGTGAAAAGAAATAACCAGTCCCTGTTCTCAAGTTGCTCACAGTCTAATGGGGGAAGACAACATGCAAATCTCTGTGCAAATAAGCTCCAGACAAAATAAATTGGGCTTAACGGTCAACACTGGTAGTGAGCTGTTGCCATGTATTATTCAGGGCATTAAATATTGCAGAGAATAGGGAGGTGAAGATGCCCCAAAGTTCCTGTTCCTAGTGCCTGGCACATAGCACATGCTTAATATTGCTCAGCCCCTCACTCATTCCTGAAGCTTCTAGCCTCAAAGAGCGAGGATTCATTTAGAAATGCCCATAATTTAATTCTCTTGGATCCAACAATGATGTCTTCAGCATATTTCAGGGGGTGGGCACTGCACTAAGACCACAATGGGATGCTCCTTCCCCTCCCTCCCTCACTCGCTTGAGCATTAAGACTATAAGGAAGCAAGTAAAAATCCCAAGGGGAGATAGAAAAATGCTTGGTTCCTTGTGAGAAGAGGCAGGGGGAAGAGAGAGACCAGTCATTTACCACAGCCCTACTACGTGTCAGGCACTGTGCTAAATTCTTTACGAATACTCTCTTGTTTCCCAGGCTCGTGCTGATGCAAGCTGGACATCTGGCTCTATTCCCAATTCACTTTGAAGTTGCATTATTAATATCTTCTCCATCACTTTTAAAATCCAGACAACCGACAAAACAAGAAATCCAGCCCTTAATGGTAGCATCTGCCAATATTTAAATGCTCACCCCGAACATTTCAGCATGTGCACAGTTTGAGCTGGCCCCAGCACATGCCTACTGAGAGGTCTGGGGAAGACGTAATTATTGATTTTGTCCAGGCCTTGGGGAACTCCCTGTTGTGGAGCTTCCCTTCGCCATGCAGGTGTGCAGCTCCTCCTTGGCTTGTAGTCTTGAGGCTCGGAGAGGTTCAGGGATCTGCCCAGTTCCTCTGGCTCCTTGTCTTCTTGTCTCCCCAAGGCTTGGCCTATCTTGGAGGAGGCTGCCTTAGCACTAAGGATAAAGCCGAATTCTCTAGTGCTCTGAGGCCCTGTCGTGACCTTGGGAGCTTGGTAGTGCTGGTGGTTATCCTTCTTTTGCAACTAAAGACACCGAGGCCCAATTAGCTGAGTGGCTTCTCTGTGGTCATTGAGTGAGTAAGGTTTCTTCAGTTTCCTCATCTGTCAAATGAGCTGGAGAAGGAAATGGCAAACCACTCCAGTATTTCTGCCATGAAAACTCCAAATGGGGTCACAGAGAGTTGGACACGACAGAAACCCCCCCCCAAATGAATGATGCTCATGTTATGCTCTAAGAAAACCCCCCAAACTGAACGACGACACTCATGTCATGCTCTAAGTTTAGCAAAGTCCTTTCAATATACTATGTCTTTTCGTTCTCCCAACAACCATGTGAGAGAAGGGCTGTTCTTATCTCCATCGCACTGAGGAGGAGACTGGAATGGAGAGGTCAAGTGACTTGTCCAGGGTCCTACAGCTAGTCAGTGTCCACAGGCCAGATTTATTTGCACTTGGGTCTTTCTGACTCTAAGCCCAACACTACACGTAATTCCTCAGGTCTCAGCACAATGCCTTGGGGCAGATGTTTTTATTAAATGTATGGGTGATTTGCCTTTGCCCTGGGTCTATAGGAAGTCGTGCCCTCCTTTGAAATGCTCCATCGTGTTTTGTTTTGTTTTTTCTTTTTGTCTCATTGGAGTCAGGGATGATGGGTCTCCAAAGCCAGGCAGAGGGCTGAAGTTTAGGCTGAGCACGTCCATGAAACCCATGAAACCCCATCACGTTAGAAGGAAGCTCTTGTGTGTTTATAATCAGCCCCGAGTCAGGGATCTTTGATCTTTATTTTTAGATCCACTCTAGGCAACTTTCCTGTTTTGTATTTTACTGGAGAAAGAAGATTGTATAGGGTCCATGGCATGCAGAGTGGTTAGATTTCCATGTTCTGGGTGGAATCCAGAAAGTGCTTATTTTCTTCCATATTTGCCTCCTCCCTTCTTTCTTTGCTTCTTCTTAGGGACACTGATAATTTCAAGCTTTAATGACAAGACCAAACCCCATAGTAATTGACCTTACCAAGCCTCTCTCCCATGGCAGCCTCATTGATCTCCAAGGCCTGGGAAACAACAGCCCATAACCAATGGGCTTCTCAGCTATGGTGGATTAGCAAGTATGGTCTCCACTCCTGAGTCTGTCCTTAAGTGTTTGAAGATTGTCTTGGTGGCAAGGAAGGAGATGGAGAAAGATCCTCCGGTCTTCCTTTTTGGTCGATTCTGGTGGTGTAAAGGAAGCCAAGAAAACTTGCTGTCTTGGGAATGTCTGTCTGTCTGTCATCCATAAGTGTTGTCTGGCCCACCCCCTCTTCACTTTGCCAGACTCCTCCATGCCTTAAGATTGACAGCAGAGGCTCTTCCCGTCTCCTCCCCAGCCTCTCTCTAGGTATGATATCAGAAGTGGAAAATCAGTCAGACACAGAGGAGCAGAAAGGGCTGGGGGTGGGACAGGGCAGGGTTTGAAATCAGAGGATTTCAGTTCAGATTCTGATTCTGCCTTTTGCTCCCCATGTGACCCTCTGTTTTTTCTCTGTAAATGGATGCCTCGGAAGGTCTCTTCCAGGGTCCTCAGCTGTACACCTGACTTGCTCTGCTATGTAAGGGACAGAACCCAGGCACCCTGGGAGTCTGGATGGCAGTGCAGAATGTCCTGGGTAAGGTCAATCCAGAGGAGTGGCAGCCTTCTTCATCATCATGCCTGAGACCTAGGGATGCCCCTCCTGGGAGAGACTGAGGGACAACTCTGGCCTGGAGTTGCCCTTCCTGGCTCTTGCTTGCTCATACCCGACAGGACCTCATAGTAAAGAAATACTTCTTTCTCAGCAACCCTGAACCACAGGTCAGAGGGCATGGCTTCTAACATCCAGTGGGATAATGTATTTAAAGTTATCGTACACTTCAAATACGGAAAGGGACTATGCTGCGATTTTATCGGTAGAGGGAATTAATTCCCAGATTAGGAAAATCCCTCTACCAATGCAGAGCCACAGCCTTTCTCTAATTTATAATTTTATAGGGTTGCCAGGAACATCCAAGACATTAAGTGACTTACTCAGGGTCAGTCTGTATAGACTGGAGGTAGCATTTGAACTCAGGTCTTCCTGGCTCCAGGGCCAGTTTGTTATGCTCTGTGATGTATGTTCTCTCCTTGTAAACCTGAAGTATAATATAAATGTTAGCTGTCATCATCATCACCATCACCATCACCAGGTGCAACGGGACAGTCTCTGAAAAATTAAACATGTGGATTCCCCAGAGAACAGGATGGGGCACACAGCACTGTCCTTATGCATGGCCACTGCACAAGTTTGCTTTGCTTGAACCCTTTAAAAAACGGAGAGATGGTGGAGCAGGAGTTTGAGCTGGCCCTCTGGCCAAGTGCTAGTAACACCTTCTGATAGGCAACGAGTCAGTGTCCGTGTCTGGCTTTCTTTGTGTCTTGGGGTTGGGGAATCTCTAACGAATCATAGGCAGGATGGAAGTAGAAGTTGGTGCCAAGATTTTCTTTCAAGGGATGGCTTGTAATTGGACATATTTTAGAAAATGCAGCTTGGAAGTTTTCCCTGCTGTATGCTGTTTATTTCTTTAAAAAGGACACATGGGATCTTTTTGGTGCTTCAAATTCTCAGGCCAATCTGAGACTTTTCTTAAGTAAGAATAACAATGACACCCATTTTTGTAGCACGCTTAGGGTGTGCCAAGAATTGCCCTCACTGTGTGATACAGTGAGGAAGAGTACAGGGATGATTGTTTCATTTTGTTGATGAGGACTGAGTTTCAGCCAGCTAATAAGCATTTCTTACCTACTATGTGTCAGGCAGTATGCCAAGTGCTAGAGATAAAAAGAATCATGTCTTAAGTACCTACTGTGAGTCAGGCAGTGTGCCAAGTGCTGGGGATACAAAGAAAGGCAGTCCTGCTCTCAGAAAGCACAGAGTCTAATAGGAAACAAGGGGGTGAGGAGACAACTCTGTGTCCCCGGAAGCCCCCTGCCCACCTCCACCCCCGTATCCATGTCATTGAAACAAAGCCAGTTTCAGGTGCCCCAGGATTGTTCCCCAATGACAGTCCTCGGTAAACCTCAGTGGCTCATTTGGGCTATTTCTGGACTAAAAGATTGAGTTTCAGATGTTTAATTACATGTAGATTCTGGAACATGGAATTAATTTTCACATAGAAACAATGCAACAAATGGTAATGAGGCTCCCAGACTAGGACATCAAAACCCGTCTGTATTGACCAAGAAATAGCTCGGTTTGCTTGTTGCAAAGGTGTTTTACAAACAATTTCTTTGGATGTGTTTGTTTTGAAGGGCCCTTGGGGTGGAAGGTGGCCCACAACCGGAAGTAGAAGGGAGAATTGCTGGGCTGCCGGCCCGGATCAGTAGATGGCATGTGATGCCAAGCTCAGGCCTCGGCACAGACACAGGCCTCAGAGGCACATTGCCAGTTGGCGAGTGTTTTTCACCGACTCTATAAAGTTATTTTTGGCAAGAGAAAAATCTATTAAGACCATTCCACAAGTAACTTACAGTTCAGTTGTAGCTTATTCATAACTAATGAAGGCACTGCACAATAGACTTGTGTGAAAGCCCTGGAGGGAATTAACTTCCCCAATAGAAGGATTTTGAAAGGCAGGGAATGGGGGGAACCCGGCTAGGGGAGGGGGGCCTGCAGTCAATGTGAAAACCTGGAAGAGACTGCTTTCATTTTGGCAATAACTTCAAATGTTAATCTGGAACATCTCATTTTAATTAGCACCCCTGGGCTGCCCCCATCCCGCTCTGCTGAGACTTTCCCCAGAAGCAAACCCTGTGGGCAGCTTTGCTGGGTGCTGGAGGTCTTGTTTCAGTTCAAAGATGGGGACAGACTCAGGTGATGTTGTTCTACGGGTGCCATGCAAAGAACACTGGGTTGGGGTCAGAGCTTGTGAGTTTGAATGACTCTAACCATCGTTACGTGTGTAACTAACTTCACTGGCTGTGGCCTCAGCCTCCCCACTTATAACACAAGACAAGGGTTGGATGAGATGGCCTCGTAGAGCCCTTCCATCAAAATTGGTGCTTCTGTCTTCCTGTGGTCCTTGATCTGTGTCCTGGGAGCTGGGTGAGTATGAGCTATTCCTTAGGGACTGGTGAAGACAAGGATGTGCTGGTGCCTTCCTGGCAGAGGAATGGGACGTAGAGCACAAAGTGTTCTCTGAGAAAGATGCGGAACAGCTCCATGACAAAGCCCAGCGTGGCTGTCCCATAGAGCCAACAATACTTTTTGTAGTTTGTGGAGTACTTGGGACACATTCCATGCTATCCCCACTTCTCAGAGCAGGAAATTGAAAGAGGCATTTCCACAACTTGGTCTAATTTCAGAACCTGGATAGAGCCATAGAATAAAGGTCTTTTTCTTTTTAGAGCTGGGAGGAAACAGATGATTTATTTCTCTTTCTCATTTTACAGATGAGGAAACTGAGGTCCATATAACTTAAGTCACTCACCCAAGCTTCTATGAGCCTTTTCTTGAGAATTTTTTGCTTAATTTACCAAGTCTGCTCCTTTCCTGTGAGTGTCAAGGGCCTCCCTACAGCTAGCCTTCTAGGGTAGAAGAAAAGGTGTTTGGGCTAGAATATTCCCAATGACATGCAGACTGACAGACTTCTCTGAACCAGTGATTGGGTCAAATGAAAAATGACTCAGGCTTTTTAAAAGCAAATTCAGCAAAATACCATTAGGATCATTAAATTAGAGATAAGCTCTCAGGGCTTATCTGGTCCCATTTTAGAGAAGAAGGAACTGTGGTCCATGAAAATTAAGTGACTTTCCAGGATACTGGGTCTGGAGGGGGATGGGACCTCAGTGACTGACTTGATTTTACAGAGATGCCAGCCAACGTGCAGGGAGGTCCCTGAATTCATTTAACTTCACAAATGGAAGGTTTATGAAAGTCAGGGCATCGAAGGAAGAACAAGAGCAAGGGAGGAGGGGAGATCTACATTTTCATCAGTGTGGGGAATGCGCACAGCGGTAAGCTCCCTCTACCAATGTAGATAAGGGTTCCTTCTTAGAAAGCCCATGGGACCCTGGTTCAGTGACCAGCGAGGATGAGTCAGAGGCAGGTATTCTGATGCCCATTTTACTCTCTTACTCTATGATGGTGGAGGAAGGGACAGTCAGAAGTCTGAGCAGAATGAAGAGGGGTTGGGAAGCGGGATGGGGACGGATCTGCTTAGAGGCTCTGTCTGAAGGAGATGTGCCACACAACTAGACAAATTTGGATCCTTGAGTCTCCCCCAGAAGTCTGTAAGTTTCCTGAGGGCAGGGGCTTCATCCCTAACACCTACAGGTGCTCTCCAAGTGTTTGTGAAATTGAGGAGTTTTTCTAAGTGAATGTTTGTTATTTTGGTTAAGGGAAGCGGCTTTAGTTCAATTCATCAAGTATGTATTGAGCACCTACTGCATGCTGGACGCTATAATGGATGCGGGACTTTCACAGGCAAAGACTGAAAGCAGGCCCTGCCCCCAGGAAGCACAAAAATCACCTCTTTGAAGAGTTGGAAGAGATGTCGGATATTTAGGAGGGACAGAATCAGACTTTCATCTTAGTAAATCTAGGTGGCGTTCACAGGCCAGCTTTTTTCTCATTCCAGATATATCTGGAATGTATTATGTATGAATATATAAATGTATGTGTACATGTATTGTGACATGTATGCGTACGTGTGAATGTGTATGGTGTTTCTGTATATAAGTGTATATATGTGTGTGAATGTGTGCAGTGTGCTATGTATGAACACATATGTGTGTACATGTGTGTGTGGTGTGTATATGTGTGAATATGTATGGTGTCTGTACATAAGCATATATATGTATGTCTGTGAATGTGTGTGGTGTGTCTGTATATATGTGTGAGTATATGTGTGTGAATGTGTGCAGTGTGTGAGTGTATATATGTGTATGAGAGCATGTGGTACGTGTGCATTTCTCTCGATGGTCGGTCGCTGGGGGCATCGCAGTTCGATTGGTGCTGACCACGGTGCTCGGCGGGCCCGTTTCCTTGCTTTCCTCTTGGTCCCCTGCCCCAGGCTCTGGGATAGACTCGTAAATTCTGTGTGCCTGGCAGCCGGCATGCGGGGAGACAAAGCTGGGTGGGCGAGAGAAAGGCAGCCGTCGTGTATGTCAGGTCTGTAAAGTAGAAGAGCAGACCCCATTTCTGGCCTTGCTCCAGAGGACTCTCTGATTACAACCTGAGGAAGCTTATGTCATCGGCTGTGTCTAGTCTAGTCTGGTCTCCTCAGGTCATGGAGTAGAAAATGGTTAGTTGCCTCCAGAGGTTACTCCCTCTGATGTCCTGTGCTGGGCAGCCCCCTTCCTGGGTGAGTGGGGGGTCACGTGGTTCTCCTGGCCTTGGCAAGTTGGGAGAGAATCAATCTAATCCCAGACTTAGAAGCCGGCTTTGATCCTCCCTTACAAAAATCCTCTGATTCAGCTCCACAGTCATACCCTTGTGAGATCATTGATTTCAAGCTAGAGGGGCCTTAGAGGCAGTGTAGCCCAACCCCTCATTTTATTGACAAGGAGACTAAGAACCAGAGAGGGTCACAGTTTTCAAGGTCAGCTTACCTCCTCTGACCTGCTTATCAGACACGGGGGGATTGCTGAGCCCCACAAAGGCTGGCCCACACCCCTACAGTCAACAGCAGAGGCAGGATCAGGCCCAGACACTCGGGCTCCAAAACCAGGGCTCTCTGCCATTTGTCAGATGGCTGCTTTAATTTCACTTCTGTCCCCCCGCTCATGCTTCATCAGTATTAGGGACCCCCAGCATAGAAACTGAACTGTTGTTCAGTTGTTTTCAGCCGTGTCCGACTCTTCATGCCAACGGGCAGCTCCTTGGTAACTTAGATCCTGGGACATCCGGAGCACTAAGGTCACACAGCCAGGAAGTGTCAGCGGCAGGATTTGAACCTGCGTCTCCCTAACTCTAAGCCGGCACTCTATATCCCACTCTGCTTCCCATCCTTGGTTTTAATCAATGCAGTAAAACTTCAAAAGATGAGACTATTTGGGGAAAAGCCTTCTGGTGAACAGATATGTTTTGGCTCAGATTAAACAGAAATCCTTTTGGTGATGTTGTTTGAACCCTGGCTGATAAAAACGAGACAATGATCGGAAGCATTTGCTCATTAGTGGGACGTGGAATCTACCCGCTAGAGCAGAGGAGAGGTCAGAAGGGGAGAGACATGTGAGGAAGCGTTGGTGCTACTGGGCTTACTTTGACATATACTTAAAAATACCTACTAGAAATCCACGGCGTCACAGACAGTCTTCACTTTCTCTTCTGGTTTGTATATTCTGATATTCTGAAAACGCTGAATTATGCCACAAAGTACACACATGGACACTTTTTGCTAGCCAAAATGAGTCATCAAAATCCTGTATAAAATCATCCATCCGCTCTCTCCCTCCTTGCGGTGTTGTGTAGTACAACAGTGGCCACAAACATTTATTAAGCACCTCCTAGATGCCACGCACAGTGCAAGGTGCTAGGGACGGAAGGATGACCAACGTCCAGGTTGGCAACCCTGCCCTTACGGAGCTTGGATTCTTCCAAGAAGGAGAAATGAAATGGGTACATATTCCACTCTAATATAAGGTAGGGTGTCATGAAACCAAGGAGAGCCAGATGTACCCACTGCTCTTAGATAATAGAGGAAGGGAGGAAAGGGAGGTCCTGGGTAGGAAGAGTTTTTAGAACTAAAGAACCATCTGGGCATCAGGCATCTTTCTCTTCAGAACCTTGGGCTCCTTTATAGTTCCGAAGGCCCATTCTCCTTAGGTGTAGCTGTGCAGATGTGGTATATGTAGGAGCCTGAGTTGGGTAGGCATCCACCCACCATCCTTGGCCATCTGCCAGGGCTCCAGCTTTGGGTTCTGTCTTATTTTCTGCCCTCTCCTGTAAAAGCTAGCTTTCTAAGGCTTTGCCTCTGCCTCTTCAATGTGAGGGACAGGAGGAAGTCCCGATCCATTGGGGATTTTGATTTCCGCCTTTAGTAATCTTGTTGGATCTATGGTCATGGACCTATATTCTTTTCCTGAGGATTATTGGGTTATGATTTAGAGGTTGAAGGGACCTTTGAAATCATCTCACTATTGCTTGTGTGGACTCCCATACAAAATAACTGTGCCTTTTCAACCCTTGTATTTTTCTTGCCTTAAATCTAGAAATGAAAGGGATCCTAGAAGCCGCTCCCATTTTATGATGAGAAATATGAGAGACTAATTGACTGCCCATGGTCACACAGGCAGAGTTGTTCTTCTGGTGCCCTTGCCTCTTGCCCCATGCTCAGCCCTCCTCTTCTTCCTTCTAGACTCATTGGATTGGTGTCTTTCCTTGACTCTACTCATCATACAGAAGCCATCTGTAGTGTGCTACAGCCCCTGCTTATGACAAACACACATCTCATCACTCCCTTTCCTTCATCCACAATTCTCATTCTGTTGAGGTAGTGGTGGTTAGTGATTCACAACCGTTTGCCATTACTAGGAGAATATTAGTGTTGAACAAAATCCCCCATCTGGCTAAGTTCAACTTGGGACTGTGGAAAGGGACTAGCAATTTTCCCAATGCCATCAAGCTCGATCTCTTCCTCCTCTTCAATTCTAGGCCCAGGCCATTTCCCCCATGCCATTTAAAGACCTTCCATTCCAACGAGGTGGGAAGGAAAATATGTAAGCAGATAAGTAGAATATAAAGGTTATGTAGTGAAGTGGAAGCGAAGGAACAGGGAAAATAAAAGGTACCGTCCAAAATGTGTGGCCTGATGGCCGAGGTCTTTGGCTGCCCATCTAACTCCACGGTATGGTCTGAGCTGCGGTGTTTCTTATTTGCTTATTTTCCTGTATTCATTAAGAGGCTGATCTCCTGTGTCAATCAACAAGCGTTCATTAAGTGCTCACATATCCCAGGCACTGTCCTATGAGCACAAGTGTGAGGCATTCCCTGCTCTCAACATTCTGCTAGATGAATTTATGGTAAAAGCTGGCATTTCTACCACTCTTTTATTCGTAATAGGCTGATATGGCTATTAGAGAAGAGGGAGGGATGGCAGTCTAACTCCTTCTGTGTAGACATCCTCACCTTGTCTGACTACATAGGGAGGAGTCAGAGTTTGGGGGCAGTTAGAAGAGGTCATGGGGTCAGAGTTTCAGAAGAAGGTCGGAAGTCAAAACATTGGATTCCTTATCAATGAAGAGAAGGTGGAAAGGGGGGTAGTTCCTTCACTTAGTGGATTTCTGCTCCTTCCTCAGCTTTCTGAGAGGTGGGGATGGAGCAGGAGCAGCAACTAGGTTTGCCACATTAAAGTGCAATTTGGACTCGTCTCCTTCTTGCCTCTCCTCAAACCCACAAGGCCAAGATTTCCTTCTTTTTCCTTTTCACCTCATTCTCAAATGTCCCTTGGCATCACACTCCCCTTCTATGAATAAGGACAGTTAAGATCATTGTTTATCAGGAAAGGAATGAAGGCTCAGTCGTTCCGTTATCCAGTGGGCCTCATGAATTTCCAGAAGGCTCCACAACCCATCACAGGCTACCCCATTTGGTGAAATAAGAAGGGAAAACACAACCAAAAAACAAAACAAAACAAAAAACCCAACCCTGATGGAGAAGAAATGGAGGGAGGTGTGCATTTTGTTCATTGATTTTCGACAAGTTCTAATTACTTGACACTCCGTGATGGATTGTGGAAAAGACAGAGTAGAATTGAATCCTCAGAACTCTGCTGCAGAGACCTTCCTGAGACAGGAAGGATGAGTGATGTGGGAGCCCATTGTGAGAAGAATTGGGGTCATACATGAGGAAAGTGACACTTTAGAACTATCTCCCCAAGGTGGGAGAGTCAGAAAATCTTACTTTTCTTTCCGTGTTATATGTAACTGTCTACTAAAACTCAAATGCCAATAAAGCACTTTGTGAAATGGAATGGCCTTGTTTACCTGACATCTGAGGACTTCATTCTTCAATTTATCAGAGCCTGATTTTTTTTTTTGCCACAACAACCTTAATAAAACATCAATGCCTTTTTTAAAAATAGCGCATAATTTCTCCTTTCTCCTCCTTTCTTCCCCTCCCCTCAGAACCTGTCCTTGTAACTAAGAAAAAAAAGTGTTGTTTGTCCTTCATTCTCAAAGAGGACCAATGGAAGGGTGATGTCTTAACTCAATTGGATTTGAGTGAGGCAGAACTGCCCAACGTTATCAGCCTTGCTCTCCTCCTGTCACTGGAGGCCTGTGGCAGGACTAAGTCAAGATGACTGGTGATGATGGCGGCACAACTGATCATCGTACATCATGGTGTCTGTGTGCATCTGCCACAGGTGGCCTTTGTGCTCATCTGATGCCTGTCTGATCTCCGGATTCATTATGTCGCTCCTTGCATCATTCCAGGTTCTATGGCCTTTTTGCATTGCTTCTGTTTGTGAGTAAAGAGCTAGCCCCAAAGTCAGTAAGATGTGGATTCAAGTTCCACTTCTGACACAACCAGTCACCAACCCTCAGTGCTCCCAGGCAACTCTCTAAGGCCCCAAGCTGGGGGAAGAAGGTGCTGGCTTCCACTGAAAGAAGGAATTTCCTCGCCTGGGGGGGGTGGTGGCTCTTTACACCCAATGAGATCCCAGTTCCCATCCATATCCTATCTATGTTTTCTCTCCAAAGTTATTACCCTTCATTTACTCTGGAAGTGGCTTCTTTGGACAACGTTGTTCGCATATAGTCTCCCCAACTTGAATGTGAGCCCCTTGAGGGCAGGGCCCATGCCAGCCCGTTCCTAGCTTGTAGTAAGTGTTTGTGGTTATTCACTGATGGACTCTGCTCTTTCTTTCCCTTATTGTAGTTAGTGTGGAGGCCATTTCTGCTGTTCCTGCTCTCTCTTCTCTGCATCATTTCACACTCTTCTTACTGCACTCTGAATTCCTGGTATTGCTTGTTGCTTATGGTAGGATGATAGGTTACCAACCCATTGGTGGATGCTGTGTGATGGACTTTGAGGTGGCTATGGGTGAGAGCAGAGCAAGATAGGTGGGCATGGATGGTCTTTGTAGCAACTCCCATAAGAGTAAAACCCCAGATCCTCTTTTAAGCATTGGGGTCTGATAATTCTCAATAATATCCTATTCCATTTTGGTGACATTCCATTACATTCCTGGGGCACCGTTGGTTCAAACATTTCCAAACTGATGGGCACCCACCATATTTCCAGTTTTTCACTCCCACAAAATGAGATGCCATGTGGCATGATGGAAAGAGCATTGATTTTGGATTTAGAAGACCCTCGCCCAAATCCCAGCTCTTCCACATCCTGTCAGTGTGGTGGTGGCCAGGTCATCTCTGTGGGGCTTGGTGTCTTCCTCTGTAAAACCGAGGGGATTAGATTGGATGATCCCAGAGGTGCCTTTTATTTCTAGATCGAAGCTGGTGCCCTGATCATTGCCTCACATACGGGTAATTAAAGTAGATTTTCTCCAGTGTCTCTTCTAATCGCTCTGATCTTGTGAATTGAGGTGGGAGAGAAGCTGAGTGAGGAGTCATGCTGGATGTTGGTTGTGCTCCCTGTGAATGCCGGAGTTGGGGCTGGGGGATTGAGAAGAGTCTCTCCCAAAGATCTGGTACTGTTTTATGGTTGATTTGGACATAGAAGGTTATTCTGTACTTGTCAGGGGTGGTCTGTTTTCCTGGCATAGCTCGGTGCCCTGCCCACGGAATTAGTTGCATTCTTTAACTTCAATGTCTTTCCTTTGGTGGCAAATGTAAGACCTTTGCCTGGAGGGGAGGGGCCCAGTGGTTCTGGGGGTGGAGGATTAGGCCTGCCTGACTCCCCACTAGCTTACTGCCTGAAGCCTTGTGTAAATCCCAGACCCCCTCTGTGGGCATTCCTACCTTCCTCTTAAGGCTGCTAGGAGGATTTAAAAACTCATGCAGTATTTGGAGAGTGCATTTGAATTTAAATAAAGGGAAGTGGAAGAGCTTTTGCTCATGTAATAGAGTAATCACCTTATTGTTAAAGGCAGAAGTTAAAGCTTTTCATTTGGCAGCTGTCGACAGATGTGGCCTTGCTGGGGCTCTCCTGTGCCTCTGTTTGTTGGGAGAAGCAGCTGTTCTCCAGTCAGTTGAAACACAACTTCCTGTCTCCCCGTCCCCTGAAATTTGTCTTCTGTCCCGTCCTGTCGTGTGTAACTACTGGGCATTGCAGGTTTTATTTCAGTTGATGGACATGCCCCTCAGCACTGGTGAATTCTGTCTGTCAGGAATGCACCGTTAGCCCTTTGACAAGCTTGAAATGAGAGGAAACAGGAATTTGGACAAATGATTAAAAAGCCCTTGAACTTGGAGTCTGGACTGTGTAGTTAGAAATTAATCCAAAATGCACTATATTGAATTTTGAGTGTAAAAGATTATCTCAAGTGGGCTTTAAAAAAAATGAGAGAAAAAGAAAACAATGCTTAATTAACCTTCTAAGCAGTTCTCTGCAATTATGGAATGACTCCTTTTTTCTTCGTCCCTCTATTACATTAAGACTAATTGGATCCGTACCTTTATTTTCATGGACTCTGATGAGCACTGAGTGTAGTCAGACCACAAGAAGTTCTGGTCGTAATCAAGTGATGATGTTTCACGTTGATGGCTCCATACCCTTAGAAGTGGAGGATGGGAGAGAGAACTGGAATGAGATTTTTAGTCTATTTTTTTTTTAAGATTTCTCATAGTTACAGGACTCTTTATTTTGTTGTAATTGTCCTTTTTTTCACCGTACCATCCATGTTGGGTTTTCAAACAGTGCCCTTCACTTTGGAAACTGATCAGAAGAAACCAAAATTCAAGGATAATGCCAAGGTGGATATGGGCGTCGGGGGAGGTGATATTTTTGTTGGGGAACAGCTTTCCTCCTTCCTCCTTGCATTCTTTCAGCAGAACTAGGATAACCTGAGTCAAGGTGATGGAAATGGAGGTGTGGGGGATGATGTGACTGTGAAAAATAATAGGTGATCCTTTTGTTCTCTTCCTGTGATGATTTGTTGGGGGGGTGGGGGGTGGGATGTCCATGAAATCTGTAACCGGAGCCCGTCTGAGCTGATGGTGCCATAAAGAAGACGCTGGCTCAATTTATGGGTTCACTGCACTTGGCCATGAGTTCCTCCCTCCCCCCACCCCAGGACCAATGACCCCGTGCTGACTAGTGATGAACGCTTTTTTATCTAGTGGCATCAGTGTGGAATACCAGTGAGAAAGTCCACGTTAATGTTTGTCTGAGTGAATGGTAGATGATAAGCAAATATGTGTTGTTGCAGGTTGGAGATCGCTGTACTAATTGGATCGGATTTCTTCAGAAGCCTGTTCCCACTGTTTAGAAAAAAAGAGAGTGAAATAGAAAATTAAGGGCATACCCCTGACTGAAGAATATCTAAAGAATTTGTGGTGCATGAATGAAATGGGCTATAAGAAATAATGAACGTGAACAATACAGAGAATCATGGGAAGATCTTTATGAACTGATGCAGAATATAGTTAATAAAGCCAGGATAACAGTAAAAGCAGTAACTAGAACAAGGAAATGCAAAGAATAAAAAAAACAGTGACTGAGTACCATGTTATTGGGATGATCAAGCATGGCCCCCCAAAAGAGGGAGAGAGTGGACCTTCCCTCTTTACAGAGGCAAGAGACTGCAGATTTGGAACATTGCTCAAAATGTCAGATAACGGTGACGTGTAGGATGGTTTTGCTCGGCCGCTTCCCCCCTCCCCCTTTCTCTTTTTTTTTTTTTATTTGTTAGAAGAGCCGGCTCTTTGAGGGAGCTGTGAGAAAGGGAGGAAGAGGGATATGATGGTAAATGGAAGTGAAGCAAAACCAAAAGATATTAACAGAAATAAAGAAGATGAAGGCCATATTATAAAAACAAAACCTTGATGTCATTAAAATAATAATCTGGTAAAAATCCATTCTCTTTTGTTTTTGTGAAGATGGTTCTTGAACTCTCTTTACCTTCTAGGATTTTCCTTTCTTTCATTTAAATTCTATTCAGTGCAACAAATGTTTACTAGGTGTATGTTATGTATAAAGACAAAAATAAAAGGATCCCTGCTCTCAAGGAGACAACCTTCCCCAGTGGGGATACAGTATATGTGTAATAAGAATTCGATTTGTCTTTGATTATACTTCCTTCTCAACTGTTACAGTACCTTTCTCCGCAATTTCTAGTACTTCGTAGGTGCTGTCTTCCTCTACTAGAATATAACTCCTTGAGGGTAGGGCCTTTCTTGCTGGCTTTAATTTATATCCTCAGTGTTCAACACGATGCCTGTCACATTTGTTGTTGCTATCGTCCAGTCGTTTCAGTAGTGTCGTACTCTTATTGACCCCAATTGGGGGTTTTCTTGGCAAAGGTATTAGGGTAATTTACCATTTCCTTCTCCAGTTCATTTGACAGATAAAGAAATTGAGGCAAGCAGGGTTAAGTGACTTGTCCAGAGTCACACAGCTAGGAAGTGTCTGAGACAAGATTTGAACTCAGGTGTTCCTGACTCCTGGCCCAGCGCTGTATCTACTGTGCCATCTAGTGGCCTGGCACATAGTAGGTGCTTAATAAACGTTCTCTCTTTGTGCTCTGTTTGTGTCTGTCCTTCTCTCTCTCCCTCAGATAATAATTGTCAAGAGGTACGATTTGAACTCAGGTCTTCTTCCCCACCCCAGCCCCCACTTAATCGTATTTTATTTTTTCCAATTACATGTAAAGATAGTTTTCAACATTCATTTTTATAAGATTTTGAGTTCAAATTTTTTTCTCCCCCCCCCCCAAGATGGCAAGCAATCCGATAAAGGCTATACATGTACAATCATATTGAACATATTTCCACATTAGTCATATTGTGAAAGAGGAATCAGAACAAAAGGGGAAAAAAACAACAAAAAAGAGAAAATATTTTGCTTTGATCTGTGTTCAGACTCCACAGCTCTTTCCCTGGATGTGGACAGCATTTTTCGTCTTGAGTCTTTTGGAGTCATCTTTGATCCTTGCATTGCTGAGAAGAGCTAAGTCTGTCACAGTTGATCATTGGCACAATGTTGCTCTTACTGTGTACAGTGTTCTCCTGGTTCTGCTCACTTCACTCAGCATCAGTTCATGTAAGTCTTTCTAGGTTTTTCTCAGATCTTCTTGATGCCAAGTCCAGCGTGCTATCCACATCACCCTTCCTATCTTATCACATTCATATCTATTAAAGACAAAATTTGTGTCAATTAAAAACTCTGAAATATTTTTTCATGTAAACCAACAACCAACCCTCATTTCCCATATTCTATACTTTATTTTATTTAGCCTAAATGTATAGGACTTGAAACATTATCTCTGTGGTTTTTGCCCATTGTTCCAGGCTACTGAGATCTCTTTTGAATCTTGATCCTGTTATCTCCATATCTAGCTCCCCCCACTCCCCTCCAGCATCTCTGGAAGTCATCAATGAACGTGTTGAAGAGAATAGGGCCAGATATAGCCATCTCGGTGTCTGGCCACTCAAGATGCCTCTTTTTTTTAAATTGGCAATTTCACTAGTTTGGAGATATGAGGGAGCCACTGACTTGAGCTATGACTCCACCTCACTATTGTAGCAACTATGTGAGAGGCTTTGCCAGATGCTTTCTGAAATCCCAGTCTAGTAACCCTGTTGAAAAGGAAACGAAGTTAGTCTGTCCTAATTTCTACATAGCGAACCAAGCTTATCGCCGACGATCACTGCTTCCCTTTGTAAATGCTCACAAACCCTCCATTTGGTCATGTTTTGTCATTTTACAGGGAATCAGCATTAAAGTCAATCATCTGTTACTTTGTTAATTCCACCTTCTTCCCTCTTTTGAAACCTGGGATAGCTTTGCCTGTCCCCGTCACTTATCGTTTTATCCACGGTTCCCGGAAGATCGCTAATGAACATCATTCGACCGTCCCATCGAAAGGGTCTTCAGAAGAGATGGGAGATGCCTTCCCCTACCGCACCCTCCCCTTCTTTGTAGAGGAAGAAGACCCAGGGCGTGAGATATAGAATAGAAAACCAGACTTTTCCCTGTAGAGATCAGTTTTGCTAAACATATCTTCCTTTCTCTTCTCACCTGGGAGGTAGGAAGAGAGATAGGTATGGTGAACGTAAGGGATGTAAAGACAAAACACACTAATTAATGTTTTAAGAAAGGGTCTTTGGAGTCAGAGTCTTGAAATTGGAAGGGATCTTAAAAGCCATGCGGTCTAAGCCATAGCTGAACAAGTACCCCTTCTCTGACATGGCCAGTCAACCTTTGTTTGATTATATCCAGTGAAGCTTTATCTTTCTGAAATCTACTTTCCTGAAAGCTAAGGTGCCTGGTTAACCATCCTCTCTGGGCTTCCTCATGTCAGTCATGGTGAGATGATCACCTTTCATCAAGATTCCTATGACCTCGGCTGGTAACCAGGTCCCAGGTTGGGCCAAGCTTACAATTCCCATTACTGCTTTTCTTACATCCTGATGTTAAATAGTTGGCAACTAAGGAATTGGATGCTTTGCTTTGAGCACAGTGAATGTGACCTCTAAAAGATGGCCATGTTGTTGAAGCTGCTCTATATGTCTTAATGGTTTTTGTGACTTTCATCAGGAATTCATCGTCCGTTTCTTCCATCTGGCTCCATGGTCTGTAGTATAGCATTTCTGTTCTCTCCTATTTGATTCTCATCCCAATGGTCTGGAGCACTCCTCTCCCAACCACGTTCATGTTTTTCCAAACAGCTTCATATTTTCATGATAAACAATTCACGATACCTTCTGCCTTTGTTTCTTTCATTAGAGTTATTCTTTCAAACAGTATATGCCCTTTCATTCCTATATTTTACTTGTGAGTCCAAACGCATTAAGTGCCAGTGATGCTCAGACTTTTTAAAGTGTTGTATTATCAGTTTAAAGAGAATTCCCTTTGGTAAAGGCCAATAAAGTTTTCTGTTAAATGATGTTTTGTCATTTGGACAATTGCCTTCTTCTCCCAAAACATTTTGATTTCTCACTCTGATGGTGAACCTGACCCATGTCCCCAATATCTTAAGGTAACCCAACGACCACTGACTAGAATGGATCGTCATGTGATGTTTTTCTTGGACCAATGAGCCACTTTTAAATTACAGCCTCGAGGCTTGCTTTTGAGATGCTCCAATCTCTGGGGGAAGCCAGCAATATCAGGGGCTATTATTTTTCACTGAAGTGGACCTCATCTGACGTACAGTAGGCAAAGAGGGCTGAGAGGAAATGGGACTTGTCAGAAGATTCTGATCTTCGTTTTGATTAGTGAACATGGTCACGTCATGGGATTTCAGTGGACTTCTTCAGCCCTTCATTTAGAAACTGGCATTCTCTCATGGCTGAATTGGGGTGTCCTTTCTAAGGAATATTGGGATACTAGGCCTTTCTTTTTCCCTTTAAGCTGGCTTGAAGTTCTGAGGTTTCCACATCCATCCATCCTACTTTGGGCCAGATGTTTGCCAATATTTCTCAGGTCTACCAAAGTTTGAGCTTCCAGCACCTATTAAAGGGATACAAAAAGATCATGGGGAAAGTTCTCTGGTATATCCTAGTCTAGGAAAAGGACCACTAGTCTCAGTCAGGAGATACCTAACTTCTAAGACTACATTCATTGCTAATTGATTCAATTTGTTCAATGAGGATTTATTAAGTGCTTACTGTATGCCTGGCACCATGTATGTGTTAGGGGCTAGCAAAGTGAAAGCAAAACAATGATCCTTACCCTCTAGGAGCTTACTTTCTTGCATGGGTGGGGAAAGTGATGTTATATTGGTAAATGAATATAAGATGCCAAGTTTTTGGACCTTGAACAAATTACTTATGTTCTCTGAACCTCGTCTCTTCATTTATTAAATGACCATATGATCTCTGATATAAATCTGGGTACCTGTGACCTTTCCTTCTCAATCTTTTTGTGTTTCTTGCCCTCCGCTCCCTATCCAACCTCTTGTAACTTCAGATTTTTCGTGTGAAAAATGGCAGGTTGGGCTTGTTGAAATCTAACTGCCAACATGGCTAAATATCGTGTATTTTGCTACGAAAAGCCATGTTTGAATGACTTTCTCAGGAAAGGCTGATAACCTATTTGAGGACTGCCAATGATAAGGACACATAACACTACTAGAGGGCTTTAGAGCTTGCAAAGTGCTTTACATATGGTAAGTTATCTGATCTTCACAGTAGCACTACAATCATTCCCATTTTACAAATGAAGAAACCGAGGCAGACAAAGATGAAGTGATTTGCCCAAGGTCACACAGTTAGTAAATATCTGAGATAGGATTCAAGCTCAGGCCTTCCAGACTCAAAATCCATCACTTTACTACGTCACTTAGCTACACATGATCTCAGAGTTAGAAGGCCCCTTAATCTAACCTATACTCGAACATGATTTCCTTCTCAAACCCTTGACAAAAGGTTGTCCAGCTTTTTCTAGAAGATCTTCATTGAAGAGGATCCTGCTCCCCTTTGAGGCTGCCTGGACCCCTTGGGCACAGCCCTCACTGTCAGGAACCTCTCCCTGCTTAACTTTGCCTCTGGAATTTCCACCCATCGTTTCTAGTTTGCCTCTTTGGGCAGGAGTAAGAAAAGTCTTCAGGAGCCCCTCAGATACTTGAAGACAGCTGCATGTCTGCCTTCCCTGAGTCTTCTCTTGTCCGGACTGAATGTTCCAGGTTCCTTCAGCTGACTCACTTTGGGCATGGTCCCAAGGCCCTTCACTGCCTTCATTTCCCTCCTCTGTACTCCCCTACTTATCAATGTCTTTCCTAAAATAGACGACTCAAAAAAAGAACACAATACCCCAGATGTGTAAAAAAAGACCACTCAAAAAGAACACAATACCCCAGTCAAACCATAAGCATTTCTTATGAAGCGCCTACTGTGTGCCAGGGAAAATGCAGCAAGACTATCACCCCCTTTTAGACAGCTGTGATGTAATTGCAAAGTTTAAAAAAAACCATAAAATTTTATGAAGAAGGTGATTGCCATGGAAACCTATGAACACACACTCAGGGAGCTTCAGGCCAAGACATTCTCTGTGAATGTTGTTTTTCCCTTTTGGTTTTTTTCCTTTTAGATGTGATCATCAGAATACTGGGCATTCTGTACCTTTGTGACTGTGGGCAGGTCTCTGTAAAATCAGCTGGTCGGACTAGATGGCTGCTAAGGTGCCTTCTAGCTTTAAACCTGTGACCCCAGGGTACTCGCTGTTGGGTGAACTCAGACAAGTCTCTCCATCTTTGTGAGACTCTGTTTCCTCGTCTGTAAGGGGAAAGTGTTGACCTTGACTGCCTCTGAGGTCCTTCCAGCCCTAGGGCTCTAGGAGTCTCCTGATGTGGGCCTCAGAAAAAGCTGGCTGGCCTCCTTTGGGTTGGCAGAGCTCCGGAATGCTGGAGCCAATGGTCACGCCATTTATCTCCCAAGTTCAAAGTCTGACTTACCTGGGTTGCAGGTGAAAATGTCTAGGGACCATTTTTTCTTGCTTTCAGTCTCACTTCCTGAAGTTGCATTTAGAATGGCCCACAGTTTAACAAATGAAAGCCTGCCATCCTATGGTATGCAAGTATCATCATCAACCTTGTGGGAAACAGGGCTGTGAGTCTGTCCTGGGAATAGGGGGTCACAGTACTGCTCTATACTGATAACATTGACAACCACCACAACAGCTGACTTTTCCATGTTATTAGAGCAAGGCTTTGTGTTCAGATTGGCAAAGCTTTTTACCAATATGATCACCTTGGATCTTTGGTGGAACCTGGGGAAAAGGGAGGGATTCAGATGGAGTCTGAAGACTTGACTTTGAAATCCTACTCAGCCCATTCCTATGCGACATTGGGCAAGGCAGCTTGCCTCTCAGGCCTCAGTTTCTTTACCTGTCACTTTGAGGAGACATTAAATATGGGTCTCATATCTTTCATAAGATCTGGGGTCTTATGATCTAATCTATATCATCTTGGGAAGGTCACTTAACTTCCTGAGTTCTTAATTCCTTAGCTGTAAAATTGGGCAGGGGGAAGGGACCACAGGAGTAGGGCCAGACTGGACCATCAGTGTCCCTCTAGCTCTCTCTAGATGCATGGTCCTGCCCGGGTGATCTTGGCTGGCCACGTTCCTTCCCCTCTCTGGGACTCAGTGTCCTCCTCGGTAAAGTTTTGGATCAGGTGACCCTTCAGGGCCCTCCCCTCCCCTCTTGCCTTCTCTCAGAGATGGAGGGATGAGGTGAACATCAAGGTCCCACCACTTCTTGATCTGTGATTCTCAGATTCTTGAGTACCTTCTCCCTTGCATTTGGGGGATCTTTCCACTTCTCGGAGGAAAATGCTTGAGCCTCGAGGGACCATCAAACTTTTGGAGCTGTTTTTGGCCTGTTGTCTTGGATAGATTTTACCTCTTTGTTCCTGAGTTCTCCCGGCAAATCTGCTTAGGCTGGGTCATTGCATTTCTTCTTTCCTCCAGCTATTAATCGATGCCGTTTGGAGCTGGCAGAGATGGCCAAGTCTGGCCGTAAAAGTCACTGAAACTAGATCCCAGCTTCACGAGGGTGGGCCTTCCATCTGGGAAGGAGAACAATAAAGCTGTGGGCCCAGCTTCTGGTGCACAAACCACTGCAAATACTGACTAAGACACTGGGCACCTTGATGAAGTTTCTCCTTGTGCAGACTCTACCCTGTGGCAACGCTTTCTTCTTCTCCCCTTCCCCCGTCGACACAAGATGAAAGATCTAAAGCTAGAGGCGGGGATAGTAGAGCCACTGCTCTGATGGGATGCTCTGACTTTGGAGACCCAATACCTTCAGCCCATATGATGAAAAGGAGTTTGGAATTTTCACCGAGTGACTTTTCTTTATGTCTCTACAACCAGGAAGAAGATTATTTAAGGACTTTTTCATCCATTTCCCATCTCTGAGTCTTTGTCAATGGCTTTCCCCCTGCCTGGTGCACCTGCCCTCCTCATTGCCATGTCTTAGAATTCCTAGTTTCCTTTAAGAGGCTAGTCAAGCTCAACCTTATATATGAGACATTTCCTCATTCCTCTAGCTGTTAGTGTCTCCCCTCACCCACCCCACCATCAATATGCATCCATTTGGGGTCTATTTTGCGAGTATGTGTTTGTATATATGTGTGACGTTTCCTCTGGTAGAACTCAAACTTCTTGAGAACAGAGACTTTTAATCTTGTCTCTTATGTCTCCAGTGCTTGGAATACAGTCAGTGCTTGTTACGTGGCCATTGATTTGCTTTTTTTGGTATCCCCAATGTTTAGCTCAGTGCCTGGCACATAGCCAGGTGGTGCTTAATCCATGTTTGTTCATGATTCCGCTTATCGATTGTATCTTTAAACAGTCTGACTTTGAGTCAGGAAAGCTTGGTTCAGATTTTCCCCTCTGGCACTAATTAGACAAGTCCCTCAATCTCTCTGAGTTTCAATCTTCTCTGTAAATGGGGATAACAATATTACCTGTCTCCCAGGGTTGTGTGGACCAAATGAGATCAGCTGTGGAAAGCACTCTGCCAACCTTTAATTGCTGTGTAGATGTCTGTTATTTTTGTCATTGGCACAGAAGAAGGAATGCTGCATTTGGAGGCAGAGACCCTGGGTTCAGATTCTGGTTTGTTTGTTTTCCCCCTACTCACTACCTGTGTGATGTTGGGGAAGTTACCTGCCCTCTCTGGTCCTCAGCTTCCTGTTTATTTGATTTCATCTTCCATTCTGGAGGCCCTTCAGGCTCACTGGCTAGGATCCCACGGCGTTTTCTGTACTGGGACACTTCAAACGTTAGCCAGATGGAAGGGGGTCAGATGTGGGCCGTCAGGGAGTTGGGAAACTTAGCCCACCCTGGTAGAGTTTAGTTGGTTGTGGTCTTGGATGGCCACTTAGTCAGAAGGGAAGATGCTGGCTAGGAAGCCTGGAGTAAGAAAGAGGACAAGCTCCGAGGGAGGGTGCTGGCTAGGATCTCCTGAGCTGCAGAGGGCAGAGGGGCCCCACGCCACTCCCTCCTTCCACACCATTGGCTGGCTGCCATTGCTGTCTTCGCAGTCCCAGAGAGCCTCCAGAGGAGAGCAGAGGGGACGAGACAATCAGGTGGCTCCAGGAGGCCCGGACGTCAAGCAACTCTTAGCAGTGAGGGCATTAGAGGCCTGCGGGGGGGACTTAGAGGCTGGCGACCAGCCCCGGACATTGGAGTCAGTGCAGAGACCTGCTCTGAGGCAAGTCCTCGGGCCTGAACAGGAGCTCTTGGCCAAGGGTGAGCTCTTCTGCAGCCGATGAGGTCACGAGACGCTGGCTTGAGGTGCCTTGGCCAGGGTGGATGTTTCCACCAGCCCTGTACTTTGGACGTGCTTGCATGAGCTAGAAGGAGGCTCTGAGGAGAGGCTGGGCCTTCTCTGTCGATGTCTTGTGCTTAGTTCACCCCTCTGGGGAATTCGCCTTGGTTTGTTTGTTGGTTTGTTTTTAACACTCTCACCCTGGAGAGCACCCAGGTGTTGCTGAAGCTTCAGGCTTAGGATCCAGGCTCTTCCCATGCAACCCCTCCTTTTTATAGCTGAGGAAACTGAGGCCTAGAACAGCAAAGCAACTCGTCCACACTCATAGGAGCCTATAGAGCTGGAAGTTCCTTGTGAGATATGAACTTACACCTTCCCCTCCCCTCCATTTTATAGAGAAAGAAACTGAGGCAGAGAGGCGAGGCAAATTACTCCAGGTCACGTAGATAGGAATTTATAGAACGGCAGGTCTAGAGCTGGAAGGTTTCTTCTAGATTAATCCCTCCTACCCCCAGCCCTGTTGTATGGATGAAGAAACTTAAACACAGATTGACAGACGCTGCTCACCAGGGTCACACAGCTTATAGGTATCTGAGCTAGGATTTGAACTGAGATCCTCTTGAATCCAGTGCCATGCTGCCTCCCGTTAGAAAGACCCGGATTCAGATTCTACTCCTTCTATTTAGCTGTGCGGCCCTGAGCCAGTCACTTGAGGTCTCTGACCCTCAGATAGCTTTCTCAGACTGTAACTTATATATGACTTTCAATCCTACACAGTAAAACCTCACATCCCAGATGTGACTTAAGTCTCTAGAGGCTGATTACCCATCAAGCTTTCCTGTACACGTACATATGAATGGGATTTTGCAGACTCTCGAATGTGATAGGAACAGAAATAACGGGCCCTCTTGTCTTCACCTCTGAATAGAAAAGAATTAGTTCAAATAGCCCAGAAAAGTAGGGAGCCCAGCTCAGACTCCCCCATTTTTCAGAGGCCCAGAAAGGGAAATCTGATCGGCTAGACTCTCATGGCTGATAAGCGGCAGATCTGGCCAGGATTTGAACCCAGATCTTTTGTCTCCCGGGTGAGTGCCCCTTTCACTACAGGGTCTCCCCATGGTGGGGTGCAAGAGGAGTTGCTGACATTGATTTCCTCAGGCAGTTCAGGAAGAGAGAGCTCCGTGAACACGGTTCAAACAAACCAAAAAGAATTCTCGGAATAGTAAATACCCTGTGATGTTTTTCCCTCGGTCATATCTTTTCAATGACCTTTTCCTCTGCCATATTTAAAAGTGCAGCTGAGATGAATCCAATGGCCCAGTGGCAGAGGACTGAGCATGCCAGGCTGGGTGCCAGCACAGAATTTCAGGTAGAATTTTGTGAGAAGTACAGAGAGGCAGTCTGGGGTTAGCTGTCCAGAGAAAAAACAACTAATGTTTGGAGCTGCCTTGAGAAGTCCTGAGTTCCCTGTTGGTTGAAAGCATCCAAGGAGAGGCTAGATGAGCAGTGGTGGGGAGACTGGTTCTCAGCTGGACAAGGTGGCTGTTAAGACTCCTCGCTGCTCTCAGAGTCTGTGATTGTTACTCCATGGGGCCTTCCCCAGCGACCCAAGCCTCAAACCATTCTTCCCATCCTATGGGGGAGGGCACCTGGAGCCCGCTGCCCTGGCAGCCCTTGTTATTTATTCATTTATTTGTAGGGGGGAAGGCAGGGCAATTGGGGTTAAGCGACTTGCCCAAGGTCACACAGCTAGTAAGAGTGTCAAGTGTCTGGGGCCAGATTTGAACTCAGGTCCTCCTGACTCCAGGGCCAGTGTTTTACTCACTGTGCCACCTAGCTGCCCCATCCCTTGTTATTTTATTAACCCCTGCTGTAGTGGGCTCTTCACCCACAAGCATTTATGAAGTTCTGTGCTAAGATACATCAAATTAAACAAGGCAAACAATCCCTGTCCTCAAGGAGCTGATATTCTAATGGGAGAGGCCTCTTGTGAAAAGGAATGGACGTAGAAGATGTAGACAGGGAAGATGGGAGGTATTCTCCCAAAGGAGGCCCTCCACACTGAGGGGGACCAGGAGGGGCTTTCAGCACAAGGTGGAATGGATGGATGTGAGCAGAGATTCGAGAAGCTGAGGTGGGAGGAAGGATGGGGAGCTTTCAAGGCTTGGGCAACGAAGACAGAAGAGAAACCATCCCTGCCCTCAAGGAGAGTATGTTCTACTCGGATGGACCAGGGCCAGCTGTCTGTAGATGCAAATTACATATGAAAGGAGTCCAAGCTATAGGGAGAGGGTGGTGTTGGCAGCTGGTGGGGAGCCAAGGTTTCATACTAAAGGGGATGCTTGAACTCAGTTTTATGTTTCTCAAACCCTGGCATCTTCAAGTGGCAAGGGAGCCCCGAGGTCATCGGGTGGAGCCCAGCTGTCTGACGCAGGACTTGAGAACAAAGCAGGAGCCATTGGGACCTAGCTGCCTCCCTGGGGGGGCCATCAGGCTCAAAGGATTTAAATAATGAACAGATGGTCATGGGCCTCCTGGAGCTGAGCCAAACCTCCACGGCTATTGTTCTGAGCCAGGGAATGTTTAGGACACCAGGGGGGGAGGACATGTTCCCTGACATGGGGGGCCAGGTATGGAAGAGCAGAAGCTGGAAGTCAACCCACTTGGCCAAGGGCCAGTCCTTGTGGCCAGGAAGTAATTCCTTGTCTCCTTTCTTTCTAGGAGCCTGGTGATGAAATGTGAGGAAGGTGAAGGGGAAAACCTTTCTTAACTCGGCTCTTTTGAATCCATCTTGAGGGGTCTGTAGGGTAGGTCCGGAAAGGTCTACAGGAGGTAGCCTTTGAGCTGAGCATTGAAGAGAGCGGGGGATTCCAAGGATCAGAGAGGAAGAGAGAATGTATTCCTGGCGTGAGGCACAGCTTGAGCAAATGTGTGGAGGTTAGAAGCAGAGGGGCAGCAGGTGGGGAGCTAAGCTAGAGTAAGTCTGAGAAGGTGGTCCAGGTGGCCCAGCTAGGTCGTGAAGGGTCTTCAGTGCTACACAGAGGAGTTTCTATTATATTCTAGAAACAAGGTGAGGCGGTCCAAATAGCTTCAACTTTTTGTGAAGAAAATGACAGTGGGGAGTAGCAGAGAGAACCCTGGTCTTGGAGCCAGGAGGAAATGGGTTCAAATTCTACCTTTGATGCGTATTTAGGGTTAGGGATGGGGTTATGGAGACAGTCATATATAAAGCATTCGCAAAGTGCTTGACAGATGCTGAGACATTGGATCCTCCTGTGACCTTGCCAGTCAGGTACCTTTATTTTCCCATTTCAGAGATGAGGAGACTAAGGCCGAGGGAGATGAAGTGGCCTAAGGCGGCACTGCTGGAAAGGCTTAGCTTTAGGATTAGACCAAGTCCTACCTACTCAACATCCAGCATTCTAGGGTCTGCATCCAGCATTCTGCAGGGTCTCCTCTGTGGGAAGGCTGGGGATTTCTAGACACAGCTACGCCTACTTCCCAAGGTTGTTGTGTTAATGAAGGTGGCACGTTGGCCAGCCTAGAGGTGGGCAAGGGCATCCTCAGCAAAGGCTTCCCCTACAAGAGGGCTGAACTGAGTGGGGGGCTCTGGAAGGAGATCTCTCATGGGCCTGTCAGCTCAGGGATCCAGGCTCCCAAGCATTGCATCTCCCCAGCCACCAGACAGATGAAGACAGCATAGGTTTATACACACCTGTTTCCTCTTTTGTTTCAGGCAGGTTATTCAAGTGCCTGGTACACACTAAGGACTTAATAAATGCTTGTTCAGGACAAATTGCAACTGTGCCAAAAAGACTATACCCACCAAAACCACTGCCAAGTCTGTGTCCCAAAGAGATTTAAAAAAAGAAAGAAAACAAATATTTATAAAATATTTCTAGCAGCTCTTTGTGGTGGCAAAGAATTGGAAATGAAAGGGATGCCCATCTCTTGGAGCATGGCTGAACAAGTTGTGGTGTATGATTGGGATGGAAAACTCTTGTGCTATGAGAAATGAACTGGGAGTGTTTTCAGAACAAACACCAACGACACGGCAAGACTTAAATGAACTGATGCCAGATGAATGAGCAGGGCCAGGAGAACGTTGAGCACAGTGACGGCAATATTGTAACGATGATCACCTGGGAAAGATTTGGCCACTCTGATCAAGACAATGGTCCAAGACAATGCAAGTCCAAGACAAAGGCTCCGTGATGAGAAGTGCTACTGTCCACCTCCGGAGAGGGAGCTGCTGAACTCTAGGTGGAGAGTGAAGCATGGCTTTCTCACTTTCTTTCTAATTTTTTGGGAGAGAGTGGTGGCACAACATGGCTAATATGGAAATGTGGTTTCATATGTATGACTGATTTATTACTTGACTTGTCATTAGATGTTCAGGAGGGTGAGAGGAAAGAAGAGAATTTGAAACTCACAATTTAAAAAGATGTTAAAAACAACTAAATGATGATTTTTTAAAAAGAAAGATAAATGCTTGTTGGCTCGCTCTTGGCGTGTGACTGGAGCAGGGATTCTTATCTCTATTTGCATCCTGGACCAATCTGGCAGTGTGGTGCGGCAGGCCTAGGCGACCCTTCTCAGAGGCCCCTGGCTGCAAACCCAGGATTGTTATCACTGAGCCAAGAATCCAAGGGGATTCCTAAAGTCTGGGCCTAACCCTGAGCCTCCAATCTATTGTCTGAGGACAACTGGAAAATCACATTCAAAGATGAGACATTTTAGAGGAATAAGCGATGACTCACATGCTTAAACCAAGTGCTGGTGTTCGTGTTCTCTCATGAGTCCTTCTCACCAGCCCTGTGATGTAGGTGCTGTTCTTGTTGGCCGTTTTTACAGATGAGGAAACTGAGGCTGAGAGGACGACTGAAGGTCAAAGATGGAGAGGCAGGAGGGACGTTAGAGATCATCTGGTCCAGCTCCTTCATTAGACAATGAGGCCCAGAGGGATTAAGAGATGAAAGGGGTTGATTTTAAACTAAGGTTGCTATGATTCCAACAAGCCTACTTACCATGGTGCCTCACAGCTAGTAAGGGTCTGAGTTGGGATTTGACCCCAGGTACAGTGAAGTCAAAGGAAGCCATGTATCACCTTGGGTAAGTCCCTTTCCCTGGGTTTCTGTTTTCTCATCAGTAAAATTTTGTGGGTTGGATTTGGTGGCCTCTGGGGGCCGTTCTAGCTCTAAATTCTTGGATCGTTGGATTTGCTCTAATACTGTCTTTTAGAAAATTGTAATTTTCTTCCCTAAACTAAAAGTAGCTAGTTTAAAAAAAAAGAGAGTCATGAAAGAATGCCTCAGAGAGGAATCAGAAGAGCTTATCGGTAGGGTGTGTGTCTCTTTCTGGTCACTGGAAAATATTTGGAACTGACCAGAATCTTAAAGCACAAACCTTTGATAAACAGGAAGCCTCTGCTCTCAGGTTTATTCCTAGGGGATCAACCAAGTAGCTGGGAAGTCTATCTAAAAGCAGCAACAAGTCAATGGACTATGAAAGTGGGAAAGTGACTTTGTCACAGCCCCTCCCTTTGGTAGGTGTTTTGGTGTGGGGGATATAATTTGGGTGGGTGGCGGGAGGTGGGATTTATTGGGAAATATCTGTTGTGTTAGAGACAAAATGCAGCACTTAGAGCAAATTTTTTTTTAAAGAAGGGTTTGTGGGTTTCTTTTCAAAGCAGGTCTAAACAATCTGCCTGGATATCATGACTCAGTCTTTGTCCTGCATTATTTGAGCGAGAAATTAAATTCCGGAGACAGTGTAAGATAATGATGACTCCCTGCCCCCTAAAGAGTCCATTAGGATTGGGTGGCTTCTAATCGTAGCAAGAATGATCAGATTACGCCTTTAAATCTTTTTAAATGCTCTCCTCCTCTCAAGTCTTGGGTTTCTTTGATTTGAGAGTTCTCGTCCAGCCGTTCAGAAAAAGGAATGGTCATCCATTTCCTTTCATTTCCTTCTTGGGAGGCAAGAGCCTGTCCTACCAAATCTTTGGGGAGAGTGGCCTCCTCTTGTCTTCCTAGAACCTTTCTCCGGAGAGCCGAGATGCGGTGCCACCAGCACCGGAGAGAAAACAGAATAATAAGGAAGCAGCGGCAGAAGAGGAGCCAGACCATGACTTCTGATGTGTCTGGGAGAAGCATCTGAGGATGAGAAAGGCATTGGGGCTTAGCCTTCCATTTGTGACAGTCTGGGCTGGAAGAGTTAGGTGACTAGATGCAGGGTGAAGTGAGCAGAACCAGGCCAATGACAGACAGGAAGATTAATTGGAAATAGGAAACAACAAATCCAAAAATGAATGGTGTGAATTTGTAATGAACCACCATATTTGGAGATGTGTTTTCAAAAAATACATCTCCCTCTTTCCTTTCCTTGTGGAGGTGGGGAACTAGGTGTGGAATGTTTCATATACTCTTGGACCTAGTGGGTCTGTTGGCTGTTTTTTCCTTCCCTTTCTTTTTTGTTTTTGGATATAAATGTTCAATCAGTCAGCAGGCATTTATTAAGTGCCTATTGTGTGCTAGGAGCTGCACAAAGCATGGGAAAGCAGGACATGAAACAACCCCCTTCTCTGCTGAGACCTTAGCAAGCATTTGATAAAGTTTCACATATTATTTTTGAGGAAAAGACAGAGAGAAGTGGGCTGGAGGAAAAATCAGTTATATGGATTTAGACTTGGTTGAAAATCTGGACATTGGCAACAGAGTAAGAGTGGTTATTAAAAGTTCGATGACAACCGTATAGGAGGAGGCCTTAAGCGGAGCGCCTCAGAGACTAGCTAACCATCCTCGCTCCTTTGCTGTTTGCTTTTGTTTATGGGAGGCTTGGGGAAGGGCACCGACAGCACACTCGCCACCTTTCCAGAAGGGATGGGTGTCATATAATGCTGGGTGACAGAGTACGCATCCAAAGCATCAGGATGAGTCTAAGAAGGTGAAATTTAAGAGGGATAAATGTCCAGTCTTACACTCATGTCCCCAAAACCACCTTTGCTAGTGTGAGATGTAAGTCTCATGATTGGACTGTAACTCATCTAAAAAGGATGGGGGGGCAGCTAGGTGGCACAGTGAGTAGAGCACCAGCCCTAGAATCAGGAGGACCTGAGTTCAAATACAGCCTCAGACACTTGACACGTACTAGCTGTGTGATCTTTGGCAAGTCACTTAACCCCATTTGCCCTGCCAAAAAGCAAAATAATAATAATAATAATAATAATAATGAATAAAAATAAAAAGGGTGTGGGGGTCTTAGTGGCCTGCAAGACAGACAAGTGAACAGTGCCATGTGGCTGCATTAACATAGACGGATCTTCTAGTAATGAGCATGGGAAGGTCCTACTGTCTGCTCTACCTCCAGACTGGTATTATATCTTAGGGAGGATGTTGATACATTGAGAGAGTGTCCAGAGGAAGACTGTCAAGTGGTAAAAGACCTTGAGGCTGTATCACCCTAAGGAAGGGTTGGAGGAACTGGGGATGTTTACTCTGCAGGGAATGAATGTGATCACTATGTTTGACTAGCTGAAGAATCGTCATGGAGAGGAAGGATTCCACTTGTCCTTACATGGCCCCAGAGGGTAGGGCCAGGAGCAATGGGGGGCTGGACCGGAAGGAAGGAAGTTTCCAAGAGGCCAAGTTAGGCAGCTGTCCAAAAAGCTTCCTACCACCAAGCACTGGGCTGAGCCCAGAGGAGGGAGGTTCTCCTTCCTTTGGGGGCTTTGAGAAGCCAAGGATGTCAGGGAGGTTGTGGTGGGCACTCATTCCTTTGGGTTAGACCAGATGGCTGCTAAGGACCCTTCCAGGTCTGAAATTCAGTGGCCTCTCATCTTCCAAAATATATTCCAAGAAGGCAGCAGAGAGTGCCTTAGAAAAATGTGTTTAAGGAAGATTGTCACGGAGAATGACATTTTTTTAATTGGCTCTTGATGGGGTTATCTAGACAACTTCCTTCTGTGTTGCCTGTGATAATATCCAATAATTGAGGCCTCCCTGGGCCTGGAGAGGAGAAGGAGAAGGAGGAGGGTCAGACCATCGTCCCTCTGAGATTTCACCAGCAAGTACTTTGAGAAGTTGGACTGTGTTTTTAACTTGCATTGTATCCCTAGAGCTTAGCTCAGTGGCTGGCACATAGTAGGTGCTTTAAAAATGCTAGTCGACCAACTGATTGAATATTGTTCAGATCTTTCAGACCAGGGTAGTCCAAGCTCCCTCAAGTTGGCTTTACAAAAGAGATCAAATGAAATAATAAGCAAAGTGTTATATAAACATTTGTTATTATGAGCATTACTATTTCTGATTTCTCTCTCCCCACCATCCCCCCTTCTCTCCTCTCTCTCTCTCTCTCTCTCTCTCTCTCTCTCTCTCACACACACACACACACACACACACACACACACACACACACACACACACACACACACACACACATTTAATTAGGCCTGTGCTGAGCCAAGTTGATTGGGAATTTGGTGACCTGACAGCTGTCCCCTGTCCCCTGTTATCCAGGCAAGCAGGCTCCACGCTGACTGAGCCCTGTGGCTCCCTTTGGGGTATACCAGGGAAGAGGCTGTGCCAAGCCTGGTTTTCTTTAGCATTTTGTAAGGCTAATGAACAAGTCTGATGAACATGAGACCCTTCTTGAAGGAAGAGTGGAAGATGCTGCCAGTGTAATTCAGAATCACTTCAGCTTATGTTGGCTTAGAAAACAATGCATTCATCTTGCTTTTCCTGTGTATTCCTTCTCGGGGTCACTATTGTCCTAGTTCTCCCCCTCCCCCACCTCATTTAAGGCCTGAGCAAGCCACTGTTGATTTGGAGGGTGAGCTCCTGGGCCCTTCCTCCTGACCAGGGGGAGGGAGGGAGGTGATTAGGATTAGATATGGAGTTTATGGTCAGAGTTAGGGCTCTGGAAGGTCAGGAGTTCAGTAGATATGGAATTAAGATCCTAACTTACTAGACCCCTACTATTGTCTGGAATTTTCTGGAATCTCGCTGGACCCTGTATCTAACCATTAACTCTAATATCAGCAGACCCATTGGACCCCTAACCCACCCTCTGACCGGCCCCTTCTGGTGCTGCCCACGTCTCTGACCGATACATTTGGGCCAGTACCCAATGAAGTCTTAGGTTTAGTCAGCCCTTCCCAGTCCCTCTAGGGGAAGGGCAGACATGTAATGCTGAGTCCCTCCAATACTCCCCAGAGTTTGCTGAGCCTCCGCCCAGAGCACAGCCAGCAGCAGAATCTCCCAGGAGTGCCTGTGGCAGTGGCAGATGCCTTGGAGAGCTTCATCAGGGGAGATCTGGGGGGTTTCTTAAGCAAGGTCAAATTCGAAGGTCTGGGAAGCAGAAGGGGCTTGACATCAGCCCCTCTGAGGGAAGGCTGAGCGATGCCCGCTCCATAGCGGTGCCCGCTCCATCTCTGCGCCTGTCAAGGTCCAGACTTTCTCTCTCCAGTGGTCCTGCAGGTTCTTAATGTGCTTTTGTTTGGGGTTATGTTTCTTCCCCCAAAGCCTCCTCCAAGTGGAGGGCTGCTCCAATGGCCCTCCTTGGCTTTTCCAGGGTTACCTCTGTGAGACGAGGCTTGCGAAAGCCCCGGGAACCCCGTACACATTTGCCCAGATAACTTTGTCTGGAAATCTCCTTTGTCCCTATCCTGCGTGTTCCAGTTCATTGCAGGAGTTTGAAGACTTAACTAAAGTTGTACGGAAGAATCAGAGGGACCAATGAACCAGGCCCCTAATGCAGGATCCTGGGGTGCTAAGTGGAGACATGGGAGGAATCTTAGAGGTCATCGAGTCTGGCCCCCTTTCTATTTAGACGGGCAAACCGGCCCATACACGGCTACCTTCCACCTCCCGTCCTTACCCTGGCCGGTGCCCGTGCCTGGAACGCACTCACTCTTACGTGTGCCTCGCGCGCTCCCTCCCTCTCTTCCCTTACGTGCAGCCCGGCGCCGTCACTTGCAGGAAGCCTTTCCGGATTGCCGCGGCTGTTGGTGCCCTCTCTGACTGACTGATGTCTCGCGGCTTGGTCTGCATTCGTGTTTATTGCCTTCGCGTTCCTTTGGTACGTGTTTTTACAGACACTTGTCTTCCCTCATTAGAAGGCAAACTTCTTGCAAGTGGTCATTTTTTTTCACTTTTTTGTTCTTAAAACCCCGGCACGATGACTAGCCTGTGGTTCAACTCGAGCAAATCCTTGTGGATCGTTCGATCGCGGTCGAGTGACCGGCTCAAGATCACACGGGACAGAAGCAGCGACAAGGATTGGAATCCGGATTTTCTTCCCCTCCCTCCCTGCTGCCTTCCCAGATATGGGGCCGGGCAGCTGCCAACACCTCCACGCCTGGGCAGGGAAGGCGCGCCTCCGGCGTTCTCCCGCTCCCGTCTGCTCGCCTCGACGATTCGGGTCAGGGTCGGGAATAAAGCCAGGCACAGCTAGCTGCCTCCATCTACAAAACCCTCCCCGCCGTCTTTGGTGTTCCAGGCAGAATGACTCTGGGAATCGGTCAGTGACGCCGCTGTCGTGTGATCATGGAGCAGGGAGAGTTTCCATCGTGGAAGATTCCAGATATAGAAAGTTCTAGCAAAGGGCAAGAGCAAGTGGGTGGAGAAGGGTAGGGGGCCCACATGCCTCGAGCAGACACCCTGCCCCAAGGGGGCCAAGTCCAAGTAACCAGAGAAGTTGGTTTTTGGAGTATTAGCACACTTTTAGTCAATAAGTAAATATGTGTTTATTAAATGCTAGGCACTGTGCTAAGAACTGAAAGTGAAACGAAATCCAGTCCCTGTCCTCAAGGTGCATATATTCTGATAGGGAAGAAGGGTACTGAAAAGAGACGAGGGAAAGGCTCCCTAAACCAGAGCATGGGGTCAGGAGTCCTGAGAGTTAGGAGCAGGGCTGGCCTAGACGCTTCCACAAGATCGAATTTTAGGGCAGAACTCAGAGGCTGATGGGGTGGAGAGATATTCCAGATCTTGGTGGTGAAATCCAGAAGGTAGGGAGGGGAGGGGCTGGAAAGGAGTAGAAGTTCTAGTTACCCTGCCTTCCCTAGAATGTAAGCTCCTAGAGGGAAAGTCAACAAGCATTTATTAAGCTCTTATGGTATGCTGGGCTGATGTTAGAAATACAAGCAAAAAGAAAGATGGGCCCTGCCCTCTAGGAGCTTACATTCTGATTGGGGAAGACTACACCCAAAAGGGAGTTGGAGCTGAGGGAGGGAATGTGGTGGTGAAGTCTGGAAAGTACCTATGACTAGTGTGGACCTTTCCTTAAAGTAAAGGTTCTGGAAGAACCCACCAATGACCAAAGACAGCCCCAGGGGCAGAGGGAGAAGGGAGCTGAAGCATGTTATAGATCCCTGAGACTGAGGTCTTACTAGTCTCATTCCTGGCTTTGTATCTCAAGCTCCTGGCACATAGTAGGCACTTAATATTTCTTCGATTTAGCTGAAGTGTGGCCCCCGATAGCTCTCAGTTGGAGATGCTTGTGAGTCCACAGGAGGCCCCTAGATGATGTTGCAGCAATTCAGCCAGCAGCTGCTGTGGGGGTGAAAGACCAACACAAGCCCAACAAGAATGCTGCCAGCACAGGTTCTTTTGGTCTGCTTTACTAAGGAAAAGTAATGTTAGGGGGTTAAGCAATCTTATTTCAATCCAACATGCAAATATCATTCACTTAGTTCAGGGGAAAAAGCCAGCACCCTGAACTTCAGAGCAAATACAAACAGATTACAAACATACATTATAAACAGACCAAATACGATTCATAGTTACCAAGAAACCATCAACATCTGGGTGAGCTGGGAGGGTCTTACAGTGGTTGCCCAAAAGCACAAGTAGAGGGGGATAGAAAATAAAGTGGGGAGACAGAGGAGAGGAAGAGCAAAGAGACGGTCAAGGCGCCCATAGCAGCGGTGTGGGGAGAGGACTGCAGGACTGAGATGAGGGGCATGCATTCAGAAACGACCTTAGCTTTCTAGCTGTGGGACCCTGAAAAAATCACTGCCCCTCTGAGCATTAGTTTATATATCTGTAAAATGGGTTTAATAATACTCTACCTTGTTTCTAAAGGTTGTTATGGTGCAGGTTCATAGTGAACCTTAACATCCTATAGAATTGTGAAATGTTATCATTAGGGAGCACTGTGGGACAGCAGAATGAACACTAACCTTGGAGACGCAGGACCTGAGTTCAAATCCCACTTCTGCTACTTAACTCTCTGTGTGACCTCATTACCCTAAGCCTCAGTAGACCTTTATGGTTCCTTCTAGTTCCATATCTATGACCTGTGATATTCTCGTGCCCCTTCTCCGGGCCTTGGTTTCCTCCTCTGTAAAATGGAGGGGGTGGGCTAAATGACCACCAAGCTCCCTCCAGCCTCTAGATAGAGCTAGGATCCGGCAAAGCCGAGTGGCCCCTTGGAGTTGACGTTGACCTTGGTGCCTATTGGACCCAGGCCATTTGTACATCCCCTCCTCCCACAGGAAAATAGCCTTGTTCTGTTCCCATGGGGAAGGCTCTGCCCAAGCTCTTTTTGCCGCGTGGTGAATTTTTGCAAATGAACGGGAGGTGGGAAGAGTCAGTTGGAATTCTGGAGGTCTTAAAGGTTTTCGAATGAAGTATTACTGACACACCATTGGCCCCTTCCCTTCTCAGTGGCAAGGCTTGGGGGAATGTCTGCAGACCTCTGCAGAGCTCTTAATATTTTATTAACTCATCCTTTTTTCCTTCAGACTTCATGTACAGGATAGGGAAGTAGGCTAGGGGGAGAGAGAGGCTCTGAATTGAAGAGTTCCCTCCATATACTCCTGGTTGAGGCTGAGGGGTGGGGGATGAGGAGATGGAGTCTGGGAACCAGGGACCCCAAGTATGGAAGGAAGCACCTGTGTATTGAATCAGCATTGAACATGTGGAGAAACTCCAGAGAGCAGCAGTTTGAAATAAGCAAATGACTGTTCACATTCTGAATGTGTTTGTGGGTTTTTGAAGATAAGATCAGGGGAGGAGCTGACGTGGGATTTCCAAAGTCCTGGGTTCGGGTCCCACCCTGATGCATCCTGGCTGTGTGATCCTGGCAGGCGCTCTCAATGCTCCAAGATGGTAAATTGCAGAGAGGGGGCCAGTCTTCATTGCTGAAGGGAGTTTTCTCATTAGGAGTTCCACTAGACTTCAGAAATCACAGGACGCCTTCCCTTCTCCCTCGGCGGGCACAGGCACTTCATTTCCCTCAATGTGAGAAGCCTTCCCAAGAGGGGATCACTTCCTCACTGGTGACTCGGCCCAGGCGGTCTCCAGTGCCTGGAATCTTCCCATTCACCTGCCTCTTGGAATTCTTGCCTCCTTGGATGACTCAGCACAGCTTCCTCTCAGACGCTCTCTTTCCTAATCCCCAAACCCCAGGTGTTTGTTTTCAGTGGCTTTTGACCGCACTTACTTTGTAGGTGTTTTATGTTTACCTCTCTCTGCATATATTGGTGCCCCTTCCCATCTACCATTAGCATATAAGCTCGAAGACAGAGCTTTCATTGTCATCTTTGGATTCCCAGCCCCCAGCACAGTGCCTGCTGCATAGGTGCCAAAAGAAAGAGGGCTAGATATAGCCAGAGGACCTGGGTTCAAATTCTGCCTATGCCACTTCATCCTGTTGTGACCTTTCTAATCATATCCTTCCTTTCCCATCTGTAAAATGAAGGAGTTGGATTAGGTGACCTTTCTACCTCTACATTTATGATACTATGCTTAGAAAATGTTTGTGGAATTGAATTCAGTTAAGCCAGGCACGAAAGGCAGGGCTGCCTCCAGGACCGTCTGTGGCCACTGCCACCCTCTCTACCCAAAGATGTCAGTTTCATTGGCCTGCCCCATTCCGGCGGAGGGATGTTGCACCTGAAAGTCATCCGTCGTGGGATGCGGCAAGGAAGTTGCCTGTGCCTGGTGCTCTGAGCACAGATGGTCTCACAAGCAAAATGCCATCGTTCTTTTTTTTTTCCCTCTTGAAAAGAAGAATCTAATCCTGTGTAGGTTATCAGAAAGCAAAGACACTCTTTGTGGCAGCAAGATACCAGGAGAATTGAAACATGGAAGTCTGTGTGCTGAAACAGGCTGCCTGCCTTGCCTCTGCAAAAAATAGAAAGCCTTCTGGCTTACCATGAAAGTCATCACTGCCTTACATAATGGGTGGATAAAGAGATAAATAACCTGTGGATAAATACTTATGTAATGAGCAGATTAAAAAAAAAGTTAGCCCTTTATATAACTAGGAGACAGAGAGGCTCCTCAAAGCTAGTGCTGAAGAGCGCCCTAGGGGTGGGGGAGCCCAGCCCCATAACGTTACAGGTGAGGGAACCACGACCCAGAAAGATGGCCGGTCCAAGGTGAAGTAGGTGTTAGGGAGCACAGCTGGAGATCCAGCCACCTGGCCCAGATGCCATCGTAGGGCTTTCTTTCGTGCAAGTGGGGGGTTCCTTCATGTATGAGTTGGCCTGATTGGCTTCTGAAGTTTCCCCTCCAACTCCTCCATCCAGTCTTTGCTTTGAAGTCCTGGTCCCCTGACTCCCAAATCACAGCGTTCTCTACTTGCCCATACTGTACCAATATCCTACTACAGTTCTATCTTCTCCAAGGATTCTAAGAACCAAACGCTCAAGTCGCTTCTGTTTTCCTATCTTGGTTTTCAAATAACTTTCAAATGAGCATATTACCATATTGCAGTCTCATGGAGCTTGGCTCACTTCATGCATGAAAGGCATTTCTTAGAAAGTGGCCCACAAAATGAAGATGTGGATACTGAATCATCTTCCCCATGGGTTTTATTTCATTATGCTCTGAGATGTAGTCCCAAAGAAGAGAGAAGAAAAAAAACAAAACATTCTCCCAATATGTGATAAAAAAAAAAAAAAGATGCAGCTTGAAGTCCCAGTGTTTAGTGATTTCCAGGAATTCTCTGGCTTTGTTGGAGCCTTTGTGTCTATGGGAAAGTCGGAAGGAGGAAAATCCAATTCGCATGATCTTTGCCTGTTCCTAAAGCACACACATGTCCTGCTGCAACAGAGATCTTATGTTTAAGGAGGGGCTTTCTTTCTACTGATGAATCTCTGTTTTCTGTGACACCGTTACAGACCTGGCAAGCTGGAAAGACCCTCCCTGGCCACCTTGTCCAGCCCACGCCTTCTTGAACAGCTTTCCCTAGCCCTAAGTCCTGGGCACAATCTCCTTTTCACGAGGAGATGCAGAATTCCAGTCTCCTCAGAAGCCATCCTTGGATATGTGATAGCCAGAGTGCTAAATTTTCATTGGACCCAGGCAGCCTGGTATGGGGAGCTAGAACCAGATAGGGAGTTTAAAAACCTGGGCTCTGCCACTTATTAGCAACATGATCTTGGACAAGTCACTTCCTCTAGGACTGATTTCCACCACCCTTCCCCGCCCCCAGGTCTGTCACCTCAATTTTTTTTTCTTTAATTTTTCCACCTATTATCAGACCACTCCACACCCACACCTGATTTCTGTAAATATTCACGACTGTGCTAGAGGTCAAGGTTATAATTTACCTCATTTATCAAACACCTATCATGTTCAGAGTCCTCTACCCAAATCGTAACTAGGGTGAGGTGAGTGGGCTCTGTCTCAGGCTACTAATGGAGATGGGAAGAGGCACACCTAGGTCCTTGAAATCTTCTTCTGGTTCATGTCTCCAGTTGGTGCAGAGACTGTCAGTGTGACAAGGACCCAAGCCTGACTCTGGGAGACAGAACAGCCTGGTTCCTGGTATATGCACACTTGGGAAGAAGTTTCTTATGTGCTGTCTCCCCAAGCTGAGCTTGCCCCAGGCACCAAGTTTTGTAGTTTAGTTTTGCATTATGCTGGGTGTGGAGGTTATATGACTATTTGAGAAACATGCCTGCTGTGTGCAAAAGCGCTATGCTGGGGGTATCACAGGGGAAAAATAGCCCAGTAACTGTGTTCCAGGGGCTTCTGGGAGGGAGAAGACACAGACTCCAATAAGTCTGATCTAGTAAAAGGGTGTGATGGGCAAAGCAGAGACTTGGAGGGCTCTGGGGACATAGGAGGAGACAAGATCGTTTTTAGTCGGAGTGAGCCACAGGTTTGTTGGAGGAGGCGTCAGCTAGATTCCTGCAAGTCGAGGAATGTGAAAATTGAGAAAAGGACACGCTGATTCAGGCAGTTTGGACCTGGACTGGCTATGTCAAGGATGAGAGATTTCAGGTGAAGGGAAGAATGGAAACCAGAGGGATTCAAGGAGAGAGAATAGGCTAAAAAGATGAAGTAACTAGCATTTAAGTGCTCGTGGTATGTCAGGCCCTCTGCTGGACACTGGGTATACAAAGACAAAAGTGAGACAATCTTTGCCCTCCAGGGGCTTACATTCTAATGGAGGAGATGACATATATGTGTGTGTGTGTGTGTGTGTATATATATATACCATATACACACATGCAGACCTTATTAGAAATGAATACAAGCTAGATTTGAAAGGGAGCTGGAGGGAGGGTAGTGATAAGGAAAGGAAAAACTTCATGGAGAAGGGGGAGCTTGAGCTGAGTTTTTAAGGAAATCAGTGATTCCAGGGGGCAATGGTGAAGAGGAAGAAGGATTGTGAGGGAGTGACAAAGAGGAAAGAAAGGGAGGAAAGAGAGGCAGGAAGGAAGAAAGGAAGGGAGAGAGAAAGAAAGAATTAAAGTCCGAAGCCTTTGTGTTGGTGTGTTATCAAAATATAAGATTTTTATTAATTATTATAATTATGATTACTAATATTCTGGTTTTCCTTCTGCTGGTTTGTTTATGGGTTTATGTTATATTCATCTCTTGAAGATAATAAGCTCTATTGCCTAGGAGAATATCATAGAATCATAGATTTAGAGCTGGAAGGAAATTCGAGGTCATTTAGTCCAACCCTCTTCATTTATAAATGAGGAAACTGGGGCACACCAAAGTAAAGTGATTTGTCCAAGGTCCCATAGGTAGAAAGTGGCTGGGCTGGGATTTGAACTCAGGTCCTCTGACATCAAATGCAGTGTTCTTTTGGCCCTCTTCTGTACCTACTCTATATGGCTCTTGTGGGTAGGGGTGGACACAGATGGCTGGGTGGAAGATGCTTAATAAGCATTGACATTTACACATTTTGAAATTGATTTGAAATGAATAAATCTGGAAATCCTAACGAGCAGGCAGGAATCTGCTGCTTGATTCTTCGGCTTTCTCACCCATCATCTCAGTGTAGGATCCCTGTGTCTGCCTCTCATCCTGTCCCCGTGTTGAACACCACCTCCAGGTGGCCTTCCCAAGTGGCTCTCCAAATCTTAGCCAAGTTTGATAACAGTTGCTCAGAGTCACTTAGCGCCCTTAGCTTCTGTTACTAATTCTATGAAGGCTTCCAGTGCCCATGCTTGGCTCTGACCTCCTAGAATGATCCTTTCCCAGCCAGTTAAAGTCTAGCAGGCTTCCCCCACATTCTGAGGGCTCCTCCCTCTCCCCCCTTCCCTCCCCCCCAGTACTGCATTGGTCCTGTGCCTCCCCACCACAATGGTGCTCCACACAGCTGGCAAACAAAAAAGACATTCACATACCGGGAGCGGGTTTTTCCCCTGCCCTCCCCCAGGCGAGAGTGTAGGTTTGCTATTCCCGAAATTTAATCACTCTTTCAGAACTGCACAAAAGGCTTATGGCTGCGGGCCTTGGACCCCGATAGATTGCCTTTGTACTAGTTTAAAAAAATAGCACAAAACAACACCCGGCCTGAATAGGGCTGTTTAGAAAGGGTCACATTGGGAAGAATGGAGAGCCGACGGAGAAAGTCTGACCCTCCCGATCACTCTGCAGTGTGTGTATGGGGGTGGGGTAGGGGAGGGACCTCCGAGGACTAGTCTGCAGCATAACAGCAATTAGCCCAATTGAGTATTTGGTAGCAGGGTGGATAATAGAGCTCCTTCGGCTTGCTGCTCACAAGTAGGTAAATATCTCCCGATCGGGAGATTGGGAGCCCCACGCAGGAAGATGTCTGAATCTGGTGTGTGGAAAGTTAAACCAACCTTACCCTTTTTTTTTTTCAATTATTCTGGAATGGACACCGATAGAATACAAAATGTGCAGCATTTTCTTAGTGCCTTCTTGGGGCCCAGCTTCCCGAATCAGTAGGGATAACCCTGAAAGGCCGGTCGGCGCTCTGCTGAGATCGGCGACCACCCATGGCTTGGTAGAGAGAGGTGAACTTTGTTATGGGAGGGTTTTATTTGGGGGGGAGGGGTGTGAACAAGTCATTGGGAAGTCACAGTGATCTCAATATTTAAAAAATAGCATCAGGCAACTTAAAAAAATAAACTATGGTTCACATGCTGACTTCCATGGCTTCTGCCCAATTCCCTTTGATTTACTAAATCTTTCAGTCATTGAAGGTCAAAGGAAGCAAGCTCCCAATGTAATATTCTTGGAAAGAAAAATCCGGAAATGGAATGATGACCAGACAACATAATAGGCTGAACCCATTACACTGGATTCCCAACAGAAAATTCAGTCATGATGACTGTCCTTTAAAAAAAAATGGTTCTTCCAAATGCGAGTTATTTTAAGACCTTACCACAAAGGGCTTTAAAAAGAAGAGGAATTCTTGGTGGACTTGGCTTTTGTTAGCTGTTTCCTATTATTCGTAGCGATTAGGCAGAATGGCAGCTTCAGAGGATCTGAAGGGACTTCTGAGCATCTTCTACCACAGCTCTTAATTGGGACCATTGGTCAATGGGATGAGTGACACCAGGAAATGTTCTAGTAACAGGAAAGTTAAGTGTTCAGCATCTCCTTTGCTTATGGGCAAGTCCGTCGTATTTCAGAGAAACTTTCATCTTTCTTGGCTTCACTTTTGGCACAAATCGTTTCCAGCCTTTTAAAAAAATCACCTTCATCACCTTGCTCTGTTAATAGTAGAACCTTCTATAACATTACGGGGATGTAACTTCCCCTCCTCCAACAACTCATCTGATCACAAAAATAACCGGGAATTAAGTCAGGTGTCCATTATTAAGCCCTTTGCTGTTGGTGGTGGAGATGAGCCAACCACAAATGATCATTTCTGTGCAACAAACATTTTTTAAAGCTCTTCTTTGGTTCCAGGCCTTCTGTTCAGTGGAGATAGACATTGAAAAGTGAAACCATTCCTGCCCTCAAGGATCTTACATTCTGCAGGTCTCGCGGCGGGGGGGACACAACATGTATGTGAGGGGCAGTGAAGGAACAAGCAATGATTAAGCACCTACTATGTGCTAGACTGTGTGACAAGTACTTTGCTAATACCTTATTTGATTCTCACAAGAATGCTGCAAGGTAGGTGCTATTATTACCCACCTTTTGCAGTTGAGGAAACTGAGGCAGGTATTGTTTAAGTCACTTGCCCAGTCATACAGGTGGTAATTGTCTGATGCCAGATTTGAACTCAGCATTTCCTGATTCCAGATCCAGCTCTCTATCCACTGCTGCATAAGCATATAAATACCAAATAGATTGATCAGCCAACATCTATTAAGTGCCTACTGTTTGCTAGGCACTAGGGATACAAAAAGAGGCAAAAGGCAGAGGCAAAGTAATTTGAGAGAGAGAAGTAATCAGGAAAGACTTCCTGTAGGAGATGGCTAGCACCTAAGCTGTGCTTTGAAAGAAGTTGGAGGATCTTTGAGGTGACGGGGAAAAGGGAGGGCATTGTAGATTTAGGAGACCTTAGGTACAAATGCACAAGGCAGGAGATGAAATGCTTTGGATGAGCAACAGTGAAACTGGCCCACTGGATTCTGTGAAATTGAATAATGGAGTGGGGTAGGGTGGGGCATCAATCACTCAACCAACAAACATTTATTAGGTGCCTACCGTGTTCTAGAACCCGTGCAAGTGCTGCTAATACACAGACAAAAGTAAAAGAGCCACTGCCCTCAGGGAGCTTAGAGTCTAGCTAGGAAGTTAGGCAGGAGCCAGATTGTGGTGGAATGTTAAATGCCAGGCTGAAGACTTTGTGCTTCTTCCCTTACCCAGAGACAATAGGCAGCCACTGAAGATCTTCTAGTAGAGGGGTGACCTGGTCCATCTACTTGCTCCTTGTGGTTAGATTTCTTTTTCTTTTTTTTTACTTCAGATAATTTATTTATTTAATATTTTTAGTTTTCGGCATTGATTTTCGCAAGAGTTTGAATTGCAAATTTTCTCCCTATTTCTACCCTCCCCACCACCTGCCCCCGCTCCAAGATGGCATATATTCTGGTTACCCCATTCCCCAGTCAGCTCTCCCTTCTGTTACCCCACTCCCCCCATCCCCCTTTCCCATACTTTCTTGTGGGGCAAGATAGATTTCTATGCCCCGTTGACTGTATAACTTATTTCCCAGTTGCATGCAAAAACAACTTTTTTTGAACATCTGTTTTTAAAACTTTGAGTTCCAAATTCTCTCCCCTCGTCCCTCCCCACCCACCCTCCCTAAGAAGGCAAGCAATTCCACATAGGCTACATGCGTATCATTATGTAAAACCCTTCCACAATACTCATGTTGTGAAAAACTATATTTCGCTCCTTCCTATCCTATCCCTCTTTATTCAATTTTCTCTCTTGACCCTGTCCCTTTTTGAAAGTGTTTGTATTTGATTACCTCCTCCCCCATTTGCACTCCCTTCATTGTCCCGCCTTTTTCTTTTTATCTTCTTTCTCCTTCTTTCCTGTGGGGTAAGATACCCAATTGAGTGTGTATGGTATTCCCTCCTCAGGTCAAATCTGATGAGAGCAAGATTCACTCATTCCCCCTTACCTGCCCCCTCTTCCTTTCCTACAGAACTGCTTTTTCTTGCCACTTTTATGCGAGATAATGTACCCCATTCTATCTCCCCCTTTCTCCCTCTCTCAATATATTCCTCTCTCATCCCTTAATTTGATTTTATTTTTTAGATATCATCCCTTCATATTCGACTCACCCTGTGCCCTCTGTCTCTCTATATATGTATATTCCCTTCAGCTACCCTAATACTGAGGTCTCATGAATTATACACAT
>CM053627.1:3547431-3615589 GCA_028646595.1 Phalanger gymnotis | reverse complement strand
TTCCATCTCTCTTTATCTCTACTCTTTATCTCATCACCTCTCTTTCATTCTACCTCTAATATGGCTTTCTCTTTATTGCTGTTTCTAACCCCTCACCTTTCTTTGACTGTCTCTGCTTTGAGCTTGTTCGGTGGTGGTGCTCTCTCATCTCTGTCTCTATTTCTTGTCTCTCTTGGTGTCTCTATCATACTCCTCCTCCCTCCCCTTCCCTCCCCCTCTCAGACACACCTTATTTTCTGTCTCTAACCCGTCATCCTCTAGGACCACCCACCTGTCTTTCCAGTTTTCTACCAGGTATGTCTCTGTCTAATATTATATATTTCTCCCTATTTCTCTTTCTCTCCATATCATTGTTTTCTACCAGCTTTCTTTCTTCCTTGATCTCTATCTTAAAAAAAAGAGAGAGAGAGGAAATGATGGCCAAGCCTGACCTGGTGGGCTTGCCTACGTTGGTGTGGCTGCTTTTACTAACTTACCTCAATGGGGCCTCCTCTGTTGCCAGCCACCCCCAGGGCTCCCATGGTATGAGTCCTTCCCCAGTCCGCACTGACCCTTCATGGAATGGGCTCTAAGCTCCTGAGCAACAGGAGGCAGAAAGCATTTCTTCCTCTGGCCACTTCCTAAAGCCCACTGATCCCCAGAGGGGTGGGCCCCATTTCCCATGTGTCTGTTGGCGTGTATATGTGTGTGTGTGTGTGTGTGTGCGTGAGTGTGAGTGTGTATGTGAGTATGTATGTCTGTATGGGAGCTTGTGTATGTGTGTTGGTGTATGAGTGTGTATGTGTGTGTATGTATGTGTGAGTGTGTGTGTGTGTGTGTGTGTGTGTGTGTGTTCGAGCCCATGTCTGGGTTAAAACTAAGCACCACTTGGAGACTCCTCCAATACAAATAGGGCTGCTGATCTACATTATTGATGAAGAGGTCCAGAAATGCTGGGTCTGTCTGCTTGGCTGAGCCTTGGAGAGTGTGTGTGTGTGAGAGTGTGTGAGTGTATATGTGAGTGTGTGTGAGTGTATGTGTGTTTATGTGTATGAGTGTGCATGAGAGTGTGTATGTGTGTGCGTGTGTGTGAGAGTGAGTGTGTGAGTGTGCATGTGAGTGTGTGTCTATGTATGTGAGTGTGTGTGAATGTGTGTTTATGTGTGTGAGTGTGTGCGTGAGAGTGTGTGTGCGTGTGTGTGTCTGTCTATGTGAGTGTGTATGTGAATGCGTGTGAGTGTGTGCATGAGAGTGTATGTGTGTGAGTATGTGTGTGTGAGTCTATATGTCTGTATATAGGCGTGAGTGTGTGTGAGTCTATATGTCTGCATATGGGCGTGTGTGTGTGTGAGTGTATATGTGAGTGTGTGTGTGAATGTGTGTGCATATGCGTATGTGAATGTGTGCGAGTGTGTGTATATGTGTATATGTGTGTCTGTATGTGAGTATGTGCATGAATGTGTGTGTGTGTGTATGTATGTGTGAGTGTGTGAGTCTGTATGTCTGTATGTGAGCATGCGTGCATGTGTGTGTGTGAGTGTGAGTGCGTGACCTCCTCCATCTCAAGGACAACGAGGATTGTCACCACAAACAGATCCTTTCTGCAGCACGCCCAGCGGCAGAGTCCCGCCCAGCTTGTTTCCCCAGCTCATTTCAGAGCCTTGGCTGGTCCTGGATTGCCGGGCCCTTGCTTGGCTCTAGACATAGTCCAGGGCTCTGGTAAAATTCCGCCTTCGGCCTGAAGTCTCCTTTCCGCTCACCGGCATGAATACAAGCAGAGTTACGATAACAAACGTGACAGTAACTCACATTTCTGTGGCTTTTCCACATTCACAAGCTTCCTCCCTTAGTTGGTGCAGTGACGTAGGTGGGACAAGTGGCACAGCCTTCGTTTCACAGACGCAGCGGCTACAGGCACACAGCTGGTGTCTGGGTGGGTTGTGAACACCCGAGCTAGGGTGGCTACGCGGTATGGGGAAGGGAGCGTCCGGCTTGGCTTCGGAAAGATCTGAATCTGAATTCTGCTTTAGACACTTGGCGCTGATCTTGAGCAAATCGTCTAGGCGCTCTGCATCTCGGTTTTCTGATCTTGAGGCCTCCTAAGTCCCTCCCAGCTGTAGAGCTATGACCCTGGGATCCTAAGAGACTTTGCCACCTCGGGCCTCACCAGCACGAGCCTATGAGAGCAGGCCCACCCCCAAACCTGGGTCAGGAGGCATCACTGGCCTTAATCAGTGTTACTTCCCAGTGTGGTTCTGTCAGGATGAATACGCCTTCACCGGGTGCAGACGGCAGATCTGGACAGGGCTCAGGCTGAAAAATTCCTCTCCCTGTGGCCAGATGGAGCCATTACAGGGGCCCAAGAGCAGAGATGTGGAGCTGGAAAGGACCCTGGGCTCCATCAAGGTCAGCCCTTTCATTTTACAGATGCGGACCTGAGGCGCAGTCAGGTGAACTAACCAAGGGCATGCGGGTGGAGAGAAGAAGAGCTGAGCTTTGATGTTAAATCCTCCTCCACAGGGTCCACCGTGAGCCCAGTGCTCATTCCCTGGTGCCAGGCTGTTCTTGGATGCCAGGTACACATACGGCCTGTCCCCGTGCCTTCGCTCGAAGCCACCTTAGCTCAGTGGGACCTGGGAGAGCTTGTGTCTGGCTGGCATCCCCTGCAGCAATCCTGGGTGGCCTCCAGAGCCACGTTGTGGCCCCCCCAAGAAGGGCTTTCCTCTCCTTCCTCCTCATGCTGGCCTCCTTTAAGGCCTCAGCTAAAGTCCTGCCTCCTCCAGGGAGCCTTTCCTGCTGAATTCTAGAGCCTCTCTTCCATGGGCCGTCTACACTTCATCCTCCCCATAGCTTGTTGGTACACAGTAGTTTGAATATTGCCTTCCCAACTAGACTGGAAGCTCCTTGAGGGCAGGGACTGTCTTTTGCCTTTCTTTGTATCCTGGCACTTAGCGCAGTGCCTGGCACATAGTAGGTGCTCAGTAAATGTTTATTGATTGCCTATGGGGCACTTCTTTATAATTTCCCCAGGGACACAGACTGTCTTTTGCCTTACTTTGTACCCCCAGAGCTTAGCACAATACCCAGCACATAGTAGGAGCTTAATAAATGTCTGTTTACTGATTATGGTGTTGCTGTGTAGTAGTCATTTTCAGTCATGTCTAACTCTTCGTGACCCCTTTGGGGGTTTTCTTGGCAAAGATACTGGAGTGGTTTGATATTTCCTTCTCCAGCTCACTTTACAGATGAGGAAACTGAGGCAAACAGGAGGTATTGAATGCCTAGTGAGTGTCTCATGGCAGATTTGAACTCAGGTCTTCTGGACCCCAGGCCTGGCACTCTGTAAATGTACTTCTTCATAATTTCCTCAAACAAGGGAACCATCTTTTGCCTTTCTTAGTATCCCCGGCACTTAGCGCAGTGCCTGGCACCTAGTAGGTGGTTAGCAAATGTTTGTTGACTGACTTGACAGTTGTGTGACATTAGTTAATAGGAAACAAAATCTCAAAACTCAAATTCAGCCAGAGCCTGGTTAGGACAGATGATTGTAGTTTCTGCATAGATTTTAGCATGCTGCCCCCTGCTGGTCATTGATGGAACTGTCGACATTTTCTTGGTCTGCCCTGGGGCGAGAGAGAGTTGGGGACCAGGGAAGTGAATCCGCATCCATTTTTCTTCTGCAACCTCTCCAGTCCAACCTAAGACTGAGCTTCCCCCCATCAAAATAGCACAGGGTCTTGTTTTGGGTGCCCCTGTGACACTACAAAATGACCGAAATATTGTTTCGGACTCCGTTACTCAGAGGCGATGAGGGATGCATTCCGAGTCAGTGGACTTGGGTTTGAATTCCGGCCGTGTGGCCTTTGAGCAAGTCCCCTCTGGGCATCAGTTTTCTTAACTCTAAAATGAGAGATTTGGGAGAAGATAACCTTGACTTTCTTGTCCAGCGCCCAATCCATGATTTCCTTATGGGCTGGCCAAATCACTCGCCCTATGTTCTTTTGCATAATGGTGATTGGCTTATGTATCTGATTCCCAACTAGGTTGTACATTTAGTGGGAGTAGGGGCTGTGGTTAGTTACTGAACCTCTGGGTCTTCCTTCAGTGACTCCCGGAGCGTCCAGTTCTGAATATGCTCTTAATAAACTTGTTTTTTAAGACCCTTATGTAATCCAAATGGTAAATTCCTCTGTTACTAATGTACTATGTGGTGTGGAGGGAGACAGATGGCCTTGGTTCTTTCTTCTCGCTGCTATTTGCCTCAGTTTCCTTACCTGTAGAATGAAGGGATTGAATTTGTTAGCTTCAGAAGCTCCTTGAGGCTCTAATCTAGGATGCGGGTGATCCTCTGAGTCGTTGTCTGAGGAGGAAGACCTGGGCTTGCCTTCATCTCAGACTGTGTGAGTCACCCTGACCAGCGTCCAGGCAGCAAGTGACGACTATGTGTTGCAGAACATTTGTAGGTTTGCTTCGGTGGAAGGAGTTCACCACAACCAGGAATTCTTAGGTCCAGACCTTGTCTGCCCCGCAGGCTACAGGAAGCTCCGCTTACTCAACACGCGCCTTCTCAGTCGTCGATCTGCATCTGTCATTCAAAGGGCAGCAGGAAGTTTAGTGGGTGGCACAGGCCAGGTTGACACTGGCACACCCAGCTTTATTGAGAGTCCAGGATCCTTGTCATGGGGACTCGAGCAGGGGTGAGCGGCCCTAGTAATTGTTATCGGCCTCTCTAAGGAGATACTTCCTCAGCTATAAGTGATTTGGAAGAAAAATAAAAACGTACTTGTTAACAATTTTGTTTAAACTAAAACTGTTTTATGGACCAGGTGGGAGAAAAACCATCCTGTCCATAAGAGGGTTGCCCTTTTCCTGGTGGACAGAATGGCAGAAACAGGGGTAAGATGGCAAGTCAATTAGTTACTCAGTGGGCATTTATTAAGCAACAACCTAATGAATGTGAGACAGTCCCAGCCCTCAGGAAGCTTAATGGGGAGGGGGTGGCTTACAATGGGGAGAAAGAGAAACATTCCTCAGAACGGTGCATGCATGGTGGGGTTGGCAGATGTAGTCAGAATAAGGAAGAAATTTCTATCCAATGGAGCTGTTTAAAAAAAAATAGCTGCCTTGGGAGGATATGGGCTTCTTGTCCCTAGAAGTACGTGAGTAAATTCTGAATATTGTACAGTAGATGGCCTCTAAATTGTCTTCCAAATGTAAGATTCTATTTATTTCATAGTATGATGTAGAGCTGGAAAAAACCTTAGTGACCCTCTAGACCAGCCTCTCCCCATTTTACAGATGAGGAAACTGAGGCAAGACAGGCTAAGTGACTTAAGATCATTCATTTAGAAGTGAGAGGGACACCAGAGTCCATCTAATCAAGCCCCTTCATTCTATAGAGAATGAAACTGAGATCCAGGAAGGGTCTTAAGTGACTTGGCCAAGGTCACACAGCTAATATTTGAACTTTGACCTTGTGAGTCCAACAAACCTTTTTCCACTTTGCTATAAAATGTCCATTTCCTAGGATGGCTTTAATTCTCCTGGATGACTCTATTTTTGTATCTTTGTTTACTGATTTTGAGTATCCAAAGGGTCCTCTCCTGGAAGAGCCATTTGACTTGGTTCACAAAGCAGACGGATTTGCAGAGAGAAAGACGCCAGCTTCATCTAAGGGGATTTAAAAAGAAAAACCAACTTCCTAAGAATGAGAGTTGGCCCAAGTGGTTGATGGGTGCCCTTAGAAGATAGTGAGTGTCCCATAATGAGAGGGCCTCAAGCAGAGGAGGGATATAACTGTCTCGTGGGGATGCCTGCTCTGCTTTGGTTCTATGGATAAGATTATTTCAAGGTTGTAAAAAGAGTCCCAGAACAGAGAAGCTAATTTCTACTGGGGAAAAAATGTGGTCATATTTATGTCTGTAGAATATACCATTATTTCTTCAATTCACACAGTAAATCTTCATTACTGACAGAGAAAAACCAGCTCATTAGGGAAGAATGCAGGAAAGGGAACTTTAATTTAGTCCAGGGATACAGAGAGCAAACCTCGGGGACCCCATGAAACTTGTTTGGACTTTTCTGCTGTTGAATCTCTGGCCGAAAATGTTGACATTATCTGCTAACAATTGAATCTACAGTGTATACTAGGAACCACAGGCCCAGAAAATGCCTTTTGGTGAGGCCCTGGTATTTGCTTTGCTTCCTCCAGGACTAAAGTCCTAATTTGGCTTTTTGTACTGGTCCTTTGGGGTTTGGGGTAGACCAGTATTTTAACTCAGATGGTGGCCTGCTTTCTCCCTAAGATGTGTGTGTGTGTGTGTGTGTGTGTGATGATTTGACTCAACAGGCATTTATGAAGTGCCTACTATGTGCCAGGTACCATTCAGCCACATGCCCAGAAAGAATAACAAAGACAAAGAGTCGAGGAACTTCCATTCTATTGGGGAGTGGGGGTGGATTTATAGGCTTAATGAGATAAATAAGGGAATAGAATGTAATTTGAGGAGAGGGCTGAGTCGGAGTCCAACCACTTCCCACTTGATCCTAAGGGGGAATGAGAAAAGGCTCCCAGGAGGAAGGGGTCTCGAGTGGCCTCTGCAGACATTGTGTTCTTCTTTCAAGGACTGGATCATAGCATTTTAAGCTGGAAGGACCCTCAGAGCCATATATCTAGTCCAACCCATCTGTTTTACAGAAGAAACTGAGGCCTGAGATATTAAGTGACTTATTTGGTGCAGTGGCCTGAGCACTAGTTGGTAGTCTGAGAATGAATCTCACCCCCCAGAGCTCCAGAGGAGGCCCAGGAGGCTGCTCGGTGCAGGGGATAGAGGATTCGGTAGTCTGAGGCCTGGGGTTCCAATCCTGCCCATTCCACTTGCTGGCTGTGTGAGCCTGGACAAGTTATTTCATCCGTGCGAGTCTGTTTCCTCTGAACAGTGAAAAGATTGGCTCACACTGAGCCATGAACTTCCTTTCCAGTGGTTCCTGGGCCTTCAGTTCCAGCAGCTGCCAGCAGGGAGAGGCAGTGAGACATGAGGACCAGAGCATCCTTCCTCTCTCTTGCTAACTTACTGCTGCCTTGGTGAGAAGCCTCATCCGGTGCCACTTTGGGGCCATTTCCAGAGCCCAGGACTGAGGGTTGTATTTAGAAAGGCGGCCAGGATCCCTGCTGAGGAGTCCAGACAGAGAGTAATAAGAGAAATCATATTAACAATGTGCTTCACAGAGCGCTGTAGCCAGAGTTTGCAAACTGCTTGGTGGTTCGTGAATTCATTATCACTTTTAGCAAACCCATCAAGTTATGAAGCCATGACACTGGAGCTGGGGGTCAAATATGCTTTTTCGTTTTCATTTTTTCCCTAAACTTGCAAACCCCCCAATCCATCTATCCTCTGGCTCATGCAGCATATTTATTTACTAGAATATTTATTAACTGGAAGACTCCATTGAAGACCCCAAGTTGGAAGGTTTTTGTTATGGTCACTTAGTGTTACTTTCCACCAACCTTCATTCACTCTACCCTCCCTTCTTCCTGAGGGGATAAAGTGGATGGTGGGGAAACATACCTTGACCTTGGTTCATTAAAGATGCTGTGAAAGATGGGATTATGGAAGCTTAGATTTAGGGCTAGAAAGAAGCTCAGAGGCTATCTCTCTTATTTTACAGATTTGGCCACTGAGGCCAAGAGAGGAGAAGTGACTTAAGTGAATCACACCAAGAGCCAGAGGGAAAGGTAGGATTCACACTCAGGTCCCCTGACAGGGACACCAAAGTTACTGCTGGGTTTTGTTTTTGCATTTCAAAACAAAGCTGAGCCAGGCTTTGTGGACACACCCCTCCCTCCACCAAAATCATGAGTAGATGAATGAGAAGCAGGATTAAGTCCTTCAAGTCCAGGCAACTCACTACCTTAGGAGGGGTTTGAGAGCCTTCTCTGAGGTCACTGGAGACTTTGGCTGAGGATGCCCTTTGAACTCTGAAGTTCTCTGATTCTGTGGCGTATGAGGCCTTGACTTCCTCCCGACCCCAAGACAGGGGCCATGGAACAGAATAAGAGGAGTCCTGCCCCTGGTGTTTACTGTTTGCGTCCTCAGATTCCAGTATGTCCTTTGTAAAATGTAGGGGTGGCCTTGATGTCCCGTGAGGTCCCTGAGCGACATCTGGGGGTCTCTCATCTTTGCCTGCTGAGGCTTTCTGGTGAGGGAGGGGGCCTGGGGGGCTGGGAGAGGAGGAATAAAAAGTATTATTTCTGTTATATATATATATATATATATATAATATACGATATATTCTGATAGAATCCACTAGCAATATTAATAATAATGACAATTCTTAGAGGTTTTGCAAGCCCCTGATAAAAGTCGTCTGGTATAATCCTCACAACACGCCTGGGAACGAATATTGTCCCCACGTTACGGATGACGCCTCTGCACGGAAGCGCTTTGCTCAGAGTCAGTCGGCTAGTGATGTCAGAGGGAGGATTTGAACCCCGGTCCCACCACTCTCTGTGTGATGCCTCACTCTTTATCAACACCCTTGTACGGGGCTGTAAGGTTTACCAAGTGCCTTATGCACACAATCGTGCTTGCCTCTGTGAACTATTGAGTATCATTTTAGAGAGGAGGAAACTGAGGCATGGGTTTTATGTGGGCAGATGGAGGACATTCGGTGACATAGACTAAGCTCTCTGAGGGCAAGAAGTTTCATTTTTCTTTTTCTTTGTGTCTCTAGCACAGGGATATCACAGGGGCTTGATAAGTATTGATGATTCATTCGTGAAGTGACTTGCCCAAGGTCATGCAGCTTAGCAGTACCTTTTTTCTTTTTTTGTTTTTTTGGAGGGGGAAGACGGGGCAATTGGGGTTAAGTGACTTGCCCAAGGTCATGCAGCTAGTAAGTGTGTCAAGTGTCTGAGGTCGGATTTGAACTCAGTCTTCCTGACTCCAGGGCCGGTGCTCCGCTCACTGCGCCACCTAGCTGCTCCATTAGTACTACTTTTGACAGCTTTTGAACCCGGGTTTTTCTTACCCCAAGTCCAGCACTCCCTCTGCTTGGCCAGTCCGGAGATTACCACCGTACGTTCCAGATCAGGAGCCTGGTGGGAACGGAACTGTTTTCCCTGCAGGCTCAGTGTTTTCTTGCTGGGGATTTGGGGTCCTGTGGCCAAGGCTTGAGGCTGCTTGCTATCGCGATGGCTCCAGGTGCAGGTGGGGGGCGCCTCTGCCCGTGCAGATCTCGGCTCTTTCCCGGCTTCTCGCTAGGATTAGTTTTCTCTCCAGCTGCTTTTCTTCTAAACTTTTCCACTGATGCTTTTCTTTGCTTACGTCATCGTCGTTTCCCTGCTGCCCAGAGACTTCTCCCTGGGAGCAAAGATTTACAGCCGAGCAGAACCAACCACCACCCTGGCCGTAACCACAGATTGTCCAACGCACTCAGCTGCGATCCTAAAAGAATGGCCGCTTCACAGCTCTACGTAGACCTCGATGGTGGTTCATGAGGCGTCTGACACCTTTCTGTGATTGTCACAACAACCTGGGACATAGGCATTCTTCTTATCCCCATTTTATGGAGGAAAAAACTGACAATGAGAAAGGTTGTGCCACCCTCTACTTAAGAAGCTCTAATGACTTCCTGTTGTCTCCAGGATCAAGTTCGAAATCCTGTTTAGTGTTCAAAACCCTTCATAACCCAGGAGGGGGAAAAGGAGGAAGAGGAAGAAGAAGAGGAGGAGGAAGGGGAGGGGAAGAGGAGGAGGAAAGGCAGAGGATGAAGAAAAGGAGGAGGAGGGAGAGAGAGGAAGAGAGATAAGGGGAATATGAGCAAGGCCAGGATTGGTCGTAGGTCAGAAGCCAAGGTCTTGCCTCTCAGGGCTTTTCCATTGCTCCCCCTGCCCAGCTGTCAGTAACGGGCTTCATCATACGCTCGAACAATGTCAGCTGCCCCAGCCATCTTCCTAAGGCTCAGGTCTGACTGTGTCATTCCCACCACCACCCCCCTAGTTCAGAAACTTCCCTTTGCTCCCCAGTGCTCTGAAATAAACGAACTCCTTCCCCAGCAACGGAAGGGCCCTCCCTCCACAAAGGTGTGTCAACCTAACTTTCCAACCATATTTAAGGAAAAGCTGGGTTCTAATCCTCTTCGGAAATTTATTACTTGTGTGTCCCTGGGCAAGTTACTTCACCTTACTCAGCAACTTTCCTCATCTGTAAAATGGGGATAATCACACCAGGGTTGTGATGAGATAACCTTTGTGAAGTGCTTTGGAAGCCTTAAAACTACAGAAATGTTAGCTGTCATCAACATCAGATTAAGTAAGATAATGCGCTTAAATGCTGCACTTCCAATGTAAAGGTGAGCTAGCATATAAGTGTTTGTGGCGTGCTATATTCCTAGGGTTACAAAGACAAAGTGAAAGAGTCCCTGTCCTCAAGGAGCTTCCACTCAAACACTTTGAGGTTTGAAAAGCACATTTCAAATATGTCATTTGAGCCTCACTACAACCCCAGGAGTTAGTTGCTATTATTGGACTTTTTACGATTGAGGAAACTGAAGCAGGCAGAAGGTAAGTGACTTACCCAGGGTCACACAGTCATAAGTGAGTGTCTGAAGTAGGCTTTCACTTAGATCCCCCTAAGTGCAGGTCCGGCGCTCTACCCACTGGGCTACCCAGCTGTCATGTAAACATCTACAAGCATTTATGTCATGTACACAAACATATCACACGCCAAAATACTAATTCATAAATGCCAATATAATGCATCAGAATGAGCACAAGGTTGTTTTAGGAGGGAGTTTGCTCACTGTTATTATAATCATGATCAGTTCTCACCATCAGGCCCTGAGGTCTCTTCCAACTCTCTCCCACAAACAATCCAAAGGTCACTCATCCTCCGTCTTGGTCATCTCACTTTTTCCATCGTTTTCCAAGGTGGGGCTCCTGCCAGTGTTTGCCTTGCATCTGGCTGGCCAGCAACTCCCGTGCCAAGCCCTGGGCTTGTTCTAAGACTTGTGCGTGCTAGACAGTGTGTCTTGTGCAGAATCTCTCTGACATTGCAGGTAGTGAGCCTGCTCTCCATCGAGGCTTGCTCTCTGTGTGGCCTGCACGTGGCTCACAGAGCCTCCATCTCTGCTTCCGAGTCTGGGCAGACTTGTCTCTCTCTGCCTGTTGCTTATTGCCCCTGGGACGGGCTTTCTCCTCTAGGGACCTCACCCCTGATGTCTCCTCAGCTGCCTCATCCTGAACTCAGAGCCCCAGCACAAGGCAGCTTCAGATCTTTGCATGGCAAGTCTGTGTTGAAGTCATGATTTTGGCAGGGGTTCCTCGCCATTTTGCTAAGTGTATCATGCATGTGGTACAGATGGAAATATGTGGCAGCCAAGAAAAGCTAAGGCTTTCCTAGGCAAGGCTGCATTAAGAAAGTGTCAGAGGGAAGCAGGGAGGGGCCCTGACCAGTCCACATCCATGGACGTCAGCAAGCTGGAGGGCAGCCTGGAGAGACTGACCAGGGCAGAGAAAGAACCAGAGACTATGCCACATCCATACCTCTGGGAGGAAATGGGCACATCCAGACTGAAGGCTTATTTACTCACTAGGTCAGCAATGGGTTATTAAGTACAACGCCCCTATGGCAATTCAAAGGCTATCTGTCTGTCTGTCTGTCTCTGTCTGTCTGTCTGTCTATTTATCTGCCTATCTATCTACCTGCCTCTGTCTGTCTGTCTGTCTGTCTGTCTGTCTATCTATCTATCTATCTATTTGCCTACCTACCTGTCTGTCTATTTATGTCTATCTATCATCTATCTGTCTATGTATCTCTCTATCTCTCTATGTCTATTTCTGTCTGCCTGCCTGTCTATCTATCTATCTGTCTGTCTGTCTCTCTTATCTATCTGTCTGTCCATCTATCTATCTGTCTGTCTGTCTATTTTTCTATGTATCTATGTATGTATCTATCTATCTATCTCTATCTGTCCATCTATCTATCTTTCTATTTGCCTACCTACCTATTTATCTGTCTATCATCTGTCTGTGTATCTATCTACCTATCTATTTATCTATCTATCCATTTGTCTATTTTTGTCTGCCTGTCTATCTATCTTTCTATCTGTCTGTCTGTCTGTCTATCTGCCTATCTATCTACCTGCCTCTCTGTCTATCTAATCTCTTTCTGTCTGCCTGCATGTCTGTCTGTCTGCGTATCTATCTGTCTGTCCATCCATCTATCTGTCTGTCTGTCTATTTTTCTATCTGTCTATCTATCTATCTCTATCTGTCCATCGGTCTATCTATCTTTCTATTTGCCTACCTACCTGTCTATTTATCTATCATCTGTCTGTGTATCTATCTATCTATCTATCTATCTATCTATCTATCTATCTATCTATCTATCTATCTATTTTTGTCTGCCTGTCTATCTATCTTTCTATCTGTCTGTCTTATCTATCTGCCTGCCTATCTATCTATCTATCTATCTATCTATCTATCTATCTATCTATCTATCTATCTATTGTCCCCGACCTTAAGGAGCTTATATTCTCTTGAGGTGAAACACCGTAAATGCAGAAAGGTCAGTACACAATGGAAGGTCAATTCCGGGGTGGGGGGCATTAGCAGCTCTGAGTGGTGAGTAAGTAAGGAGGTAAATCAGGGCAGACTTCCTGTAGGCGAAGGCACTTGGGCTGAACCTCAAGTTAGAAAGTTAGGATAATGAAAGTACTCAAAGGCAATGCCATAGAGGGGTCATTTGGAGGCGGCAGGGATGTTTAACCCTAGAGAAGAGAGCAGTTCAGGGCCCCAGGACATCTGTTTCTAAGTATGTGAAGGACTCCCATATAGAAGAGATTAAATTTGTTTTTCTTGGGTGATGGGCTGATGCAGAACTGGGAGCAACCAATAGAAATTGCAGAGAGGCAAGTGTAGGCTTGAAATTGGGAAGGATGTCCTCATAGGAGCTTCCTCCAAATGGAGGAATGCCAAAAAAAAAAAAAAAGGATTGCCCCCAGATACTGGGATTTCCCTACTCCCTGGAGGTGTTTAAGGGAGGCTGGAAGACATTTGTTGGGGCTTACTTTTCAGGATAAAGGTCAAAAAGGTGGCTTAAGAACCCCCTCTGAAGGTTACCTGAACCCTCTGTGTTCCCAACAGTGCCAGGCTTTCTGGGTAGGACATTCATTATCAGCCAACTGTCAGCCATGGAGCTCAGCATTCTGGCTGCATATTTGAAAGATTGTGGGAGGAGGAAAGTAAAGATTATGGCCCTAATATGCACTGCAAATGCCTTTGATGCCCACCAAGCTCCAGCTCTCCCAGATCTCTACACCTGGAGCAGATTTCTGGGGGGCATTTCACTTGTGGCTGCAGGAGAAATCTCCCTTCCTCCTGGCTGGTCTGACTCAGCCCAAATTTCTCCTCTATCCAGTTCACTAGTAGGGGAAGGGGAGCCCTTCACTCTGGCTGATCACTTCAAACAAACGTAGCCATGCTCTAAGTGGGGCTAACCTGACTTTCTGCTCAAACATCTCCCCATACACGGCTGCTCCCCATTTGCAGATGAACCTTAGCCAGGTATGGCAGTCTGAAGACGGGTCTGTTACTCCCAGCCTGGCATCTGAATTAGGACCTTGCCAGTCTTTTCCCCAAAACTCCATGAATTTGAAGCAGGTAGATAGAGCTGTTGACATTTCTAAATAGATTTTCGTGGCAAAGCCCACCATTTTGTTGGGGTTCTCCATTGTCCATCTCTGCCTTGGCCCAGGGTCTGCCCCATACCTGGAATATACTCTACCTTCCCTTTTACCTCCTTCCTAACATAGTACAATCTCCAAGGCTCAACTCAAGTGCCATGGAATCCATCTCCCAGTCATTAATGCTTTGTCCTCTGGAAATAACTTTGCATTTACTTTGCCTATTTTATGTATTTACTTATCTGTATTGACATTATTGCCTTCAGATAGAATTAGATTCCTTGTGGGCAGTTACTACTATGTCTCATCTTCTGTACCCCCAGAATCTAGCACAATGACTGGCTTATAGGAGCTACTAAAGAAATGCTTCATAAATGAAGGGGTCCATGTGATGTGGGCTGCTCATAACTTGGCACTTTTTTCAGATTTCCCCATGCACCCCATGGGCTCTCAACAATCCAGGAGGGAGGTGCTGCTATTAGCCCCATTTTCCAGGTGAGGAGACCGAGAACGAGAGAGGCTAAGTGTTTTGCCAAGGATAGCATGGCTAGTCAGGGTCTGAGGCTGAATTCGAACTTGGGTCTTCCTTTCAGGTCCAGCACTCTACCCATATCTCTACTCATCTCCTCGGTGCCAGGTACTTTGCTAGACACTGTGGATACAAAGAAGTGAAAGAGCCCCTACCCACAATAAGCTAACATTCTATCGAGGCAGACAACATGTACATGTATAGATAGATACAAAACAGATACAAGGTGATGTGAGAGCACCAGCAGTTAGGGCATCCGGACAGGCCTGATGGAGGTGGAGGTGCTTGGGCTCTGTCTTAAAGGAGGCTGCAGCATCTAAGAGGTGGAAGAAAGAGAAGAACCCATTCTACGTATGGGTAATAGCTAGTGCTGTACCCACAGAGACGGAATCGGGAGTGCCATAAATGAGTAGCCTGGACCATAGGGACTGTGATAAGGGGCAATGTCCAATAAGACTGAAAAGGTGACTTGGGGACCAATGTGGAGGTCTTTAAATACCAAATGGAGGAGATTACATCTAATCCTCAGTAAGAAGGAATCACTGGGGTTAAGTGCCTGCATTTTAGAAACCTCCCTCTGGGAGCTGTGGGGAGGATGCTTTGAAGGAGGGGAAGGCTTGAGGCAGGGAGACCAAGGAGAAGATCCCTGAGGAAGTCCAGGCATGCGGTGAGGAGAGCCCTAGCTAGAGTAGCGGCCGTGTGAGTGGAGAGGACCACGATGATCCCCATGAGAGCCAACAACTCTGGAGATGTCGGGTGGGTGGGTAGGATGCCTGTTTCTCATTTCTTGCTCTTTTAAAAGGTGTGTTTGGCTCATCCTTCACCTGCCCCTTACAAAGCTTTTCACTCATGTGGTTTACCTAAATTTACAAAGAATATCAGAACATCATCTTACTCAGTTTATAGTGAATTATCTTTCCCTGGAATGGCCCGCCTTCCTTAGTCTCTTCAGGGTTGGCTGCTGCACTCTGCTGCCATCTGCTGGTCATATCCGAATGGAGCCAACTCCTACCCAGCAGTATGGAGATGGTTGGGAGCAGATGGGTCCATGGAGTTAGAGAGTTGTTGTGGAAAGAGCTCTGGGAGTGAAGTCAAGAGGACCCAGATCTGAATCCTATTAGTGCACTAGCTGTGATATCTTAGGTGAATTCATTGCCCTTTCTGGGAATTCCACTGTGTTGGTCTCTGCTGCTATCTGTTGAGCATCATCAGTTGTCTTGACTGGTCTTTGCTACCATAGCTGCATTCATCTGCAAAATTCTGGGTTTCAACTACCTAACGTCTATAGGGTGAGCCACTGCCGCACTCTGCTACCATCTGCTGGGGCCACGCAGGGGCTAGGAGGCTTTCCTAGCAAGGAGACTTACAGTTCTCTTAATTAAGTGGGATGTTGTAAATTATTTTTAAAAATGGTCATTCATTCACTCACGGTGACTTAATACCACTTGCAAAAGCAAGTCAGTTATTTACGTTTTGGAATCCCTCATTTTTCCTTCTCCATGTTATTTCTTATTATGCCTTATTTCTCTCCTTTTATTCATTTACATATTCATTCATTCACTTACTTTTTGTGGGGGGGAAGGGGGAATTCCAGACCTGTAATTTTGTCTGTATTGGGAGCTCCAGATGAGGAAAATTCCTCTAACAAAGCAAATATCCAACTATTTTGCAATTTACAATCTTAGAGATTTGCTTGTGAGCAAATTATTTGCCTAGGGTAATACAGCCAGCGTTTGTCAGAGTTTCTCAATGCCAAAGTATTCTTGCTCCCCTGTCTCTCTGTCTCTCTCTCTCTTCCTCCCTCTCTCCTCTCTCCCTTTCTGTCTCTGTCTCTCCCTCCACCCCTCTCTGTCTCTCTCTCTCCCTCTCTGTCTCTCTCTCTTTCTCTCCTGTGCCCTACTGCCTCTCTTGCCTCTGTACTTTTAATCATTTGACCTCATTTAGCATGAAATGAGTCATCTGTGCAGCCTAGAGATTGTGTCCCTCCTTATCCTCAGGAGAGATGGGCTTTGGCATGTGCTGTTGGAAAGACAGCCTGAGCCCTGAGAAACAGCCAGGGTGACACGCTGTAAGATTCCATTGGGTTTTGCTTTTTGGAAACTGACTTAGTACGAGTCAGAGGAAGGACTGATCTTTCCTGTCTTCTGAAGTGACTAGAGGAGTAAGAGATTTGGGTAGAGGGGAGGAGTACAAGAACAGGTCTGGGATGGGGGGAATGATTTCTGCTCCTCTTCTCAACCTTCTCTTGCCCTTCTCACTCCTTAGTATGGAGTGAGATTGTTTTAATTATTTTCATTAAAATATTTTTATTAATATCTTTGGTTACATCACTTTTTTTTTCAAACGAATGCCTTCCCTCTCCCCTTATCAGAGAGCCATCCCTTACAGCAAAGACTTATTTTTAAAGAAGAAAAAAGCATCCAGTCAAGTCCATGTCAGTTGAGTATGACAGTATATCCAGGGTTCCATACCCAGAGTCCCTCACTTCTTCAAAGAAGGATGGAGAGGTTCATTTCCTCCTCTTTTCTCCAGGGCCAACTTGGTCATCAGGTACATAATGCGAATGAATGGATGGATGGATGGACGATTGATTGTATACATATGTGAATGAAAAAACATTTCTTAAGTGGTTACCATGTGCCAAGCAAGGTGCTACCTGCTGGGGATAGAAATAGAAAAAGTGAGAAGGTCCCTGCTCCCAAGGCATACCTGGTTTCATCAGGTGATCTACTTTTCTAGGTCAGATAATGCCAGGAGGGCTGAATGGCATGGGTTGGGAGTCTTAACTTTTGGTGTGTCCTGGTCCCCCTTGGCAGTCTGGAGAAGCCTATGGACTCCTCAGAAGAATATTCTTAAATGTACAAAATAAAATGCAGAGGATTATAAAGGAGACCAACTACATTGGGAATAGTTATCAAAATATTAAAACACCAAGTTCATGGTTAAGAAAAGGGTCAGTGATGAGGCCTGTAGGACATTAGGGAGCAGTAGCAGGGCTGATGGTAAAGTCTAGTGATCCCTCATTTCAGCAGAATGAATACAGTCAGTGAATCTCACCTCCTTCAAGCCTCGATGAGTTCTAGGCATGGAGGGTCGGGGTAGGGGGAGATTGTGCAGAGCCTGGGTCTAGGCCACATCATTTCCTAGGTATAGAAAGTCTACCGGTTTTGTCACTGTCCATCATCAAAGTTCCTAAAGTCATTTTAAGACTTACAGGCACTCTGACTTAGATTGTCTTTTTTCTTCTAGATTTGTTGAGGTCGCCTAGAAAATAGAGCTTGCTTTGGGCCTGGCAAATGTTGCGAAATAAAAGGCTAATTTGGAAAGAGGATTTTAAAGGGAATTACATTCAGTGCTTACAAGGCTCAGTTGCTGTTAATGGCTGAGCCTTGGCCTGTGTAAAAATTGCATTGGCTCTGACGGAAGGTGTCTGCAAAGTGACTGAATTGTACGGAATATTTAGTAGAGCAGGCAGAGAGGAAATCATTAAGCTTTTGCAGCCATTCTACTTTCTGTAAGAAATCAGACCTGATAGTTCATAAGGGCAAATGTTAATTAACATGTTCAGTGTATGGAGGAGTAACTGGAAACTCTGTCTGTGTCATTATTCGCAAGCATGGGACCCTGGATTTAAAGTCAGAGAGCTTGGGTTCAAATCCTGACTTTGTCACCCACTCGCTGTGTGACCTGGGCATGGCAAGAGCCCTTCCTAGGCTTTAGTTTCTTCTTATGTAGAGTGAGAAGGTTCAGCTAGGTGCCCTCTGAGATCCCTATCAGTTCTGGATCTAGGGTCCCTGCCCCTAGGTACCAGTGGTAAAAGAACCCATGGAGTTGAGTCCCTTGCCCAAGGGAAGGCAGGAGGTGGAGGGGTCAAAGGCGGGGAGGTGGCGGTCAGTCAGTGGAGGGAAGGAAATGACTCTTTACCTCCAGTCTTCGAGTAACTCAACCCTTGGTCTTAGCCCAGAAACCACATTGTCACACACTTTCTAAGCACATGATTATTTTGGAAACATTGATTTAGAGTGTGTGCGTGTGTGTTTGTGTGTGAGTGTGAGTGTGTGTGTGTGTGTGTGTGTGTGTGTAAGCAGTCAGATGAATAAGAGGCTCTAGCTTCCTAAATAGATGCCATCAGAAGGCGAGAGCTTTTGTCTTTTGCTTTTTCCTGCTGCCATTTTTACAGTTGGTTTGCTTGGCAGGACTGCCTGCTGACTTTGGCACTGAAAATTATCCTTGTCTGGTTGTTTGATGATGCGTCACGTGTTCTTGCCCCACAGTTCCCCATCGTCCCTTCAATAACCAAGCATGTCCTGGGGTCTCCAACATGCTCATCCATATTTTTTGGGCATGAATGAAACTATTTCCCATTTACCCTTCCCAGACTCAGGTAATAAAAAGATTTGGCATTTCCCCCCTCATTCTCCAAGTTCGCTAACTTTCCTAATTCCCTGCTTGTTAAAACTTTAGTAAGCCAGGCTCCTGGGCCTTCCCTCTGGTGGCTTCCTTTGCCTTTGCAGATGGTTCACCCTCTGTAATTCAGTAGATGACCTCTGGGGTCCAAAGCCCTGTGACCATCCCGGAAAGACAATCAGACTCGGCCCCAGAAGGGTGAGAATTCTGGTTTGATCCCTAACTAACAGTGTGACCTTGCCTCCATTGTGGAACCACTCAGGGTTTCTGGTTCCTTATCTGTGAAATAGAAATGCTAGTATTCCACGACTTTCCTCACCAAAGTTCTTCTTGGTAAATCTTAAAAACTAGAAAGAGTGTGTTAGCACTATTGCAGCTGGTTTGTAAATTCCTTGAGGGCGGGCCCATGTGTTCCATTATGTTCTGGCCACAGACCAGGTGCTCAGCAAATGCATATGGACCGCTTCCTCCGTCCCTTGTTGTGAGGCTTCACTAAATTTAGCTGGGTTAGTCTGAAAACTCCATGATCCGTCCTTGTGGGGCTGGTGGGGGTAGGACACGTTAAGACTTTTCTCTGTTGTCATAGTTATGGCGGAGGGCTGGCAACTGAGGGATTCCAGAGCCAATCGATCCCTTAGTACCCATTATGGGCCGATAATGGGCCGATAGACACGGGAAATACAAAGATGAAAATGAATTAGTGCCTGCCTTCAAGGAGTTTTCATTCTATAGGGGCAGACACATACAAAATGAAGGACAGGATTCATGTAGAGGGGGAGTGTAAGCCGAGCCTCCAAGTCAAGTCAGATCACCAAGTGCTTATTTAATGTTTTCAGGATAATTCTAGGAATGGGACACAGCCTGTGCAAGGTTAGGAAGGTGGGAGAAAGGAGGGAAGAGGGAGGGATTTAAATGCCAAGCTGAAGACTTGGCATTTTATCCTCGAGGCAGGAGGGAGCTACTCAAGGTCCTTGAGAAAATACAGCGCTCTTGATGTTAAGGAAGACGCAATTTCCTCCGCAGCAGTGACACAAGACCTTCTCGGCTCTTCTCCGGACGCCTCACTGTCTGGTTTGTTTTTCTTCCTGATCTATGGGCCGCTTCTTTCCTGGCTTGTGTTTGGGAGGATTACTCTCCTAAATTATCGGCAAGAGGTGGTCAAATCCAGATCTAATCTCAGCATTGATTTCCACTCATCTCAGTGAAGGCAACAGTGCTTGACTGTGGGCACCACTGGGCAGGCTTCCTCCTGTCCAGGACTCACTGCCTCTTGGCTTTTTAAAGGGGGCTGCAGATGCATCCAAGGTGCCTCTGGAGCAGAGTAGAGGGTATGCCTAATCCTGGGCACAGCTGGTGGCCTACTAAATAATGCATGTCAGCCGGGCCCAGGGCCCTACTAATGAGCTCTCGGGGGTACTGCTGCCAGTGCCTGGACCTTACCAGACAGCGAGGAAATGGTCTTTCCTTTTATAGCTGTTCAAACTGCCAAAGACACGGTTACCATCCAGGGGGATTCAAGCATTCTGGGAAGAGACAATGACTTTGTATAGACTTTTCTCAGGCACTTGGATCCTTGGCACTTGAAAAAAAATGGATCATTTCTTGGCCTCCCACCCCCTCCTTTTTTTTTAAACTCGGGTGTGATTCTGTTGGTTGTTGTGGTGAGGCTGAAGGAATCAGGAGCCCTGCCATTTCTGTCATATTTTTAAGGTGTGTTAAGTGCCCTGAGTTAGATGGCCATTCTTGTCTTTTATTTGTCACCTCTAGCTCAGTGCTGGCACGTAGTAGGTGCTTAATAAATGCGTCTTGACCCAAGTTATTTGAACCTCACATGAGCACAGTGAATTTTAGGTGCTAGAGGTATCTTTATCTTCTTTCCGTAGCTGAAGAAACTGAGACTCAGACATCAGGGTCCAAGGTGAGATTTGAACCAGGGACCTCTGATTTCCAGTCCAGGATCCTCCCCACTGAACTGTGCCACTATTCATCTGTACTGCTCATGGAGCCTGGAGAGCTTAGGTCGCTTGTCCTTTCTGGGCTATTTTCTTCATCCGTAAAAAGATGTGGTCAGCCTCAGTGATCTCCGCTGTCTCCAGGATTCCATGATTCAGCCCCCACCTTGGCAAGGTTCTGGGATTACTACTGAATGTGGGGTTCTGGTCAGGTCATGGAACTGCTCTGGGCCTTGGTATTTTCTTCTCTAAACTGGGGGACAAGAGCAGTTGTGGCCTCTGAGGGTCATTGTAGGATTTATTGAGAAGATGGCTGTAAAGCACTTTACAAACCTTAAAGGGTTATCTACCGTGATTATTACTAGTGTGGGCAGTCATGTGCAGAAAGGTGTTTCCTCTGGTTCTGAGGTTATGGTTTAAAAGAAGCTAGGGCATATATTAATAAAATTGCCCTGTGTTAGGAATCAGAGTATTTCTGGAGCCTTGTAAAGGGTAGACCCCTACCGTGGGAAGCTAATGACTCATGAACATCATTTCCCAGTTTCTGTAGGACCCCTGAGAAATGGGGCACCTTTACCAGTAGACGCGATGCCTGGAAAACTGAGTGGAGTCTCTGTGTTCTGACTTCATGAGAGGAGCTAAAGGCTGGGGCTACTCTCCATGTTGCCAAGGATGTAAGGCCTTTCCTTGTCCTAGAGATTGAAGGAGCCAGGCTTGGTGAATGGAAGGAGTCTTGGGTGGAATCATTGTTTTCTAAACCCACCTCTGATGTTTACTAGCAATGTGACCCTCAGGTATTTTGTCAGAGACTCAATTTCTTATTTAAAGAGGTTGGCATAAAGTTGCTCCCTCCTCTCTGCCCCCCACCTAATGACCTGCCCTGGGTAAGTCATTTAACCTCCATTGGTCTTGGTGTCTCGAACGTAACATAACAATGCTGGACTCAGTGACCTCGGAAGTTCTTTCCAGTGTGAGGTACACCGTCACTTGGCTCCCTGGGTTGCAGTGAGATTCAGATAAAACAACCTTTGCCATGCACTTTTTAAGCCTGAGAGTGAGTACTCTGTAGATATGAGTCTGTAGGGCAGGGAGTCAGCATTTATTAGTCCCCTTCTATGTGCCAAGCACTTTACAAATATCATCTCATTTGATCCTCACAACACTCTGGGGAGGTGGGTACTACGATCGTCTCTGCTTGACAGTTGGGGAAATCGAGACAGAGGTTAAGTGACTCACCCAGAGTCACACGCCTAGTGAGTGTCCGAGGCTAGATTTGAACTCAGGCCTCCCTGACTCTAGGCCTGGTGCTCTATCTGCTGACCACCAGCTGCCCCTTAAGTGGTGATAGTATTAGCTTTGCACCAACCACTTCTGCTTTACTCTGCCAGGCTGTGGGAGAAGGTAGGGGGCCAGACAATGTCCAGGTAAGAATAGCCCACTGTTCTCCTGTTTACTGCACCAGATGACATGACCAGGAGGGAACAGAAATATTAAAATAAGCCATTAATTACTCTAAAATATTCCTTTGCGGATGTGCCTAATTGGTGCCGACTTCCCTAGGAAGCCTGGAAAGCTACTGTAATTAATAGCAAATCAGCATATGGCTGGGCCAAGCTGCATGTGGGGGAGAGCCGGGCCCATCTGCTGCTCGGAGAGCAAGGAAGACACCTGGCTGGCTCGGTCCGCGTGTGTCATCTGTCATCTTGGGTGTTATCGATGAGGACGTGGGCTGGGGCTGATTCTGTTCTGGCACACTCCTACAATGGTGTGTGTATCTGTGTGTGTGTGTGTGTGTGTGTGTGTGTGTGTGTGTGTGTGTGTGTGCATATGTGTGTATGTGAATACAGGCTCACATTTTCATACACAAACATATACTTATATGTAAGACATAGCCATATACCATCTACACAGACACACACATGCATGCACACAATAGTGGTGTGATACAGAATATATAAACATGTATACATGTCTATAAATTTATAACACATATGCACTCCTACATATAACACACATAATACATTCACATCCACACACACATACATGTATATATACACAGGAGAGATTCTTATTGCCTGTGAACTTATCTTTTTAAATATTCTTGTGACTATATTTTACAATAACTGGGTTCCTTTGAGTTCTATTATTTTATTTTATGCATTTCAAAACAGGATTCTGCAAAGGGGCGCACAGGGCTCAACAGACTGCCCAGTTGGTCAGTGACTCAAAAAGACTGAGAATCCGTGGCACGCTTTTACGTGTATGTATATCTGGTGTGAGCATGGGATTTCATATATGCTTACACCGATGATGTCACGGGTCCAAACCAAATACATTCACAATAAGCATACATATTTTTTTTGAGTGGGGTGCAGTAACCTGGAATAGCATCTAGAGATCCGGCCTCATAGTCAGGACAGCCTGGGTTCAAGTCTACACCTGAGCCATATTGTCTGTGGGACCCAGTGGCCCAGGCTCCTCTCTGACTCTTTGAGATCTAGCTGCCCGGGTAGAGGACCTTTCCTCACCAGAGTGCTTCTGACTCCAATTAAATCCTATTTCTGGCCTACATAAATACATATTTGTGTATATACTGGGTGTCCCAAAAGTTTCAGTTCCATTAGTTCAAGCCATTTATTTCAACAATCCGGCAAGCAGCTGTTGTGGGGGTGCAAGACCAACACAAGCCCAACAACAAGCACGCTGCCAGCACCCTGCAAAAGCCCAGGTTCTTTTGATCTGCTTTAGTAAGGAAAGCAAACGTTAAGGGGTTAACAAGCTTACTTTAATTCAGCATACCAATATCACTCACTTAGTGCAGGGGAAAAAGCCAACACCCCGAACGTCAGCGCAAAATATAAATAAATTACAAACACCGACAGACAGACCAAAAGTACATGAGCCTCCTGTCTTTCTCTACATGTATTTGTAGGTATCATTTACATACGGAAGACTGATATTGGCCCCGTCTGACATGGCTTTGATTTATGGAACACCAGCTTTGTGCGTCTCTGTTTCCTTACCTGTGGGCCTCAGTGGCCTCTGAGATCTCTTCCTGCCTGAGAGCTGTGATCCCATTACTTCCCATAGGTCCCCTCACTTCCTGGGCCTGAGGGGAGTGTGTTTACTGTCTTAATGAACAACATGGAGACATGTGGGCCCAGTGAGAATGTCCTTGGCCGAGGGCTTACATGGCGGCCTTTTTACATTTGTCAGCGACTCAGAGCTGGAAAGAATAACTAATGTATTGACCCACAGACACCGTATCCAGAGTGCTCTGGCTTAGGATCTTAGTGCTTGTCGAATTAAAAATAAAGTGAAAAGAGGAGGTTAGACTGGCCTCTGAGAGCTCATCCCGCTCCTAAGACAAAGGCATTGCACCTCTCTGGGCCTCAGTTTTGTCATCAGTAAAATGGCGAGGCTAGACAAAATGGTCTTGAGGTCCCTGGGATCCTGGGGTCCTTTGGGTGCTGCGTGTAGATGGCCTTTATGATTAGTTTCCAAGACCAAAGGATTCCTCCTGGGGTCCAGCCCTCTGGTGATAGATGAGCCAGAGCAGGCCAGTCCTCAGCTGACACATCCCCATTTTCTGACAAGGCCTCTGCTGAAGCCTTTTGGGCTTGATAGGTCCCAATGAGGCTTGTGCTCGATCAGCTTCCCCTGGGGTAACTCCTGGTCATTCCTGCGCCACACCAAAGCATCTCAGGAGGGCTTTGGTGGAGACCCACTCCTTATGAAGCTCAAGCACATACGTCTTTACACCATGTGTGGGGATTGTTTTTCCTTAAGCTGATTCGGCTCGTTTGGCCCCTATAATAATCCAAAGACAACATTCTTAATGAGCAGAGTTCACATCCGCATCTGCACTAACTGTGCTTCTTGTTCAATTAAATATTTCAGCTGGAATCTAAAGCTATTATTAAAACGTGAAGGGGAAAAAAGCCAGTGCTAGCCTTCAATGTGGAATGAAAGCTTGTTGTGGTAAATAGCCGCATGGAACATCGCGCTGGTGTTGGCGAAACAGCAATCATTTCGACAACCCCTTCATTCCCTCATCTCTGGAAAATGCGGTTTGCTGCAGAGTAGTAAATCTTGGGGGTTTCTAGGCAGGGAACATTGCAAGGTTTTGCCTGGATTTCTCCTGGAACGGGGATCAGAAGGCAGTTTGGCCCTTCGTTCCTCTGTGAGCTGTGGTGTCCACTGGGATGCCGAGGCAGCTGTTCAGAGGCCAGGTCACAGGGTAAACACTCATTCTGGCCTTCCCAGAAGCTTGGTCCTCCAGGTTCTAGTGAAAGTGGGTCAGGTTCACTGATCCCCTAACTCTGTGTGTGTGCGTGTGTGTGCGTGTGTGTGTGTGTGTGTGTGTACGTGCGTGTGGTGATAGAAGGAAGTGGACCATCACCTTCCTGATATACTTGCCTACAAGTAGATATGCAGGCTGAAGACCTGGGTTCAAATCCCACCTTTCTTTCTCCCTGTTTGACCTTATGCAAGTCTCTGGTTCCTGCCTTTGTGGAAGGAGGGGGCAAGACCAACTGGCCCCTGAGCTGTAGAGGTATGATATGATGACCCTTGAAGTCAGGTAATTTCCCTGGCCCTCAGTTTCCACCTCTGTAAAATGAAGGGTAGGACTAGATGCCTTCTAAAGCCCTTTTGAGATCCAAATTGATGAACCTGTTGTTTTTATCCTCTTTGGAAAAATTTCCCCATTTCTCTGTAGCTCAAAAAAATTAAGATTGAAATGGAAAATATCTCTGTAGATTATGGATAGAGGGTTTTCTACACTGTATTATACTTTAAAAACTTTTGGGGGGAGGGGAGAGACCAGGCTCATGATTTCATTGCCATAGGGAACTCCCAGGGAGGAAACTCTCTTCACCAAAACAGATCAGCAGCTCACTATCTATGAGTAGTTGACAGGGGCACCGAGAGGGTCTTATCTGGCCAAGGTCACACAGCTATCGTGTATGAGAGGCGGAACTTGAACCCAGATTTCTTGACCCTCCAGTTGGCTGTATGTCCTCTACTTCTGGCTGCCTCTCCTTTAAAAATAACCTCCAGAATATTCAGAGTAGCCTCAAGGCATTTGACAATCTTAACAAAGGCTTGAGAAAGGTTGAGGCTGCTTTTTGGCACCTTCTCTGTAGAACAAATAGAAAGTTGGAGGTGGGGGGGCTGTTGTGTCATCCGTAAATGCCAGTATTGACTTTCCCAGAGATGTTTGTGAAATAAACAAATGTGTGAGTGATTGAGGTCCTTCATTTCCAACCCTCCCCCCCCCCCTTCACTTGAATTTTAAAAATAAAATTAAATAAAAGCCCAAACCACACTAGTTCTCCTGGGATTGGGCTAGGTTCACATTTTATTAATTTGAAATACAGAAGGGAAACATTCTCTTGGTTTTTGGCACACTGAAGGGAGCTTAGACAATTTCATTACCTCGAGGCTTTGGCCCTTTGTTGTCTAGGATTAACAGTAATGGAGGAGAAGTGGTTTTGAAATCCCAGCCCCCAGTGCCTGTGAGCAGAGCTGAAGTAAGCTTGATGGTCCCTGAAGGGTCCAATTCAACTCTATCTGGGTTCAGTTCCAGCTGCCGGTCCCCTGCATCAACTTGGCTCTGCCCTTAGCCATCAGCCTGTGGGTGGGGTGGACCCTTGTGGCCTTTGCCTAAGAAATTCAGAAGACGTCCGCTCCAGGAGAACTGAGAGCACCCTTCAACTCTGCTCTGTAGCTGGTTTCAAGTTCTAGAGCTTTCGTCCTGGCCACAATGTTGATGGAGACGGAATATCTTCTCCAGAGGAGTTAACTGCATCTAGCCATGACCTCAGAGTTTGGCGTTTAAGGGAAAGGCACTTAATTTTCAAATATGGTCTTAAGATCTGAAAACATTCATGTAATGCGTAACTATGTAAACACTAAGTTGGTGACTGGGAAACTCAAGTATGGGGGAGGAGGAGCATTAGCTCTGAATTAATATTCATGCGCTCGGTCAGCCACAGGACTCCTTTCGATAGTGATTGAAGATAAAGATTCTGTGTTTATCCTATGCCAACCTTGAGATCATTTCCATCCAATTTGCATATTTCTCGTTATTTGAGCACATATCGATTTTGATGTGGTCTCAGACCGCAAACATTTCAGATGTGTGCAACTGCGTGCTCACAGCCCTGATACACCAAGGTCATGACTCGCAGGCAGTTAGCTACAAAGACAGTCATTTCTTGCTGAGATTCAGGAAGTCATTTCTTTCATGGTTCTCTTGGGTCACGCACAAATTAGAAAGATACTGAGTAAATTTCCTTAGGCACTTTCGATGCTAGAGTCTTTGTACAGGCAGGCTCATATTCAAGTCCATTGAAGAAACCTTTATTAAGAACTCACTATGTGAGAGACAGGGTGATATAGTCTGGTGTTGGAGACCCAAAGGGCTTAGGTTGAAATCCCACCTCTGGCACATACTTTCTGTGTGACCCCAGGCCAATCACTTAACCCTTCAGTCCTCACTTTGGAGGGGACTTCAAATGGTAGAGCTGGTGCCAATCTTTGTTGGTAGAGGGACTTTCCTCACTGGGAACACCTTAAACTAATGAAATTGCATCATAGGTCTGGTCTAGAAACAAAAATGGTATGCCCCAAATTTTGCAAGATGCTGGAAAGAGAGAGATAGGAAGCCCTTCCCTGTCCTCCCTCGGGTAGCTCTTTCTTGGTCCTCTCAGCTGCTGAGACTATGAGCTCCCTGATGACCTTGGCGTGTGTTCTCTGTACATCTCTGCACAGGTTCGATTTGTTCTTATTTACATCCGTGTTGTTTTCCCAGCCAGCATGGGAGCTCCTCGAGGAGAAAGGCTGCTTGGCTTTTGTCTTTGTATGCCAGGTTTATAGCACGGTGGTTAGTGCTGAAGAGGCACTTCGAAGAAATGCTTGGCGAGGAGGGCGCGTGTCCCAGATACGGAGACCCCTGACAACGCACGAAACCAGAGAGGGATGAAGCTGAAAACGACAACTTTGCTTTGAGCTCCCGAGCTGCTCTTCCAGCAGAGCGGAGTTGGGAAGGTCAGGAGGCAGCTTGGCCACCCTTTTTTGGACAAGTGCATTTCTTCCAGTCTCTTTCTGTGTTGATTGTGTAATGCCCTGGCAAAGGGGCCTGCTGAGCTCCAGAGCTGCTCTCCTCGGGCTGGGGATATTTTTATACAAATGGACTTTCCCTTTTCCTCACTGGAAATTGAAATGCAGCTGCAGAAACAATCCAGATGAGTCGGTTTGTTGTCTCATTGTCATCTCTGGGGTTGCTGGAAGGTCTGCAGTATGACCTTTGCTTGTTGACTTTCAATGCTGACTAAAGTCAGAGGCAGGTATATATTGGTCCTCTGATGGAGTGGAGTTTTGTCTTCTAATAATGTGTGCAAATGTATGAGGGCATATGTTGGTATGAGGACAGATTTGGACTTGGAAATCTCTCCATTTTCCCCACTTCTGATGGGCAATCCAGCTGCATTGCATTGTAGGTAAGGGAATGATGCTGCCTGGAGGTCCCTTCCAACGTGGAGCATGTGGTTACTTGGTCCTAGGACTGAGAGCTGGTGATGGGATCTGAGTCTAGGGCGGGAAGGAGTAGCCATACTCCTCCATTTTGTAGACAATGTTGCTGAAGCCAAGCATATTTTGCTAAGTGACAGAGATGAGATTTGCACTCAGATCACAAAATCACAGAATTCTGAAGTTGGAAGGAGCATCGGGGGCAATCATGGTTAACTCATATTGAAAGGAGAATTCTCACCAAAGCCTAGTAGTCAGCCAGTCTTTGCTTAAAAACCTCATTAAAAGGTGGGATACCACCACACCCAGATTCCTCTCGGCTAACCTTCGTGGTTAGGAAGTTTGGGTAGACATGAAGCCCAATAAACCCTTGTAGCCAGATTCAGACCCAGGCTCAGGGCACTATCCACTAAACCATATAACCTCACTTTGGGATCACGGGATCATAGATTTAGAGCTGACAGGGACCTTAAAAGTCATCAGGTTGAACCTTCTCGATTTACAGATGAGGAAACCCAGACATGTGAAGTAAATGTGCCAAGGTCACACGGGGCAGTAGGGAGAAGAGCTGGGATTCAAACCCAGGCTTTTTATCTCCAAATCCTTTGTGAGGCTCAGCATTGCAGCATCATTTCCCCATAAAGATGGGGTCTGGAGCTGCTAGCCTCCAAGGGTGGCGCAGGTATGGAATGAAGCATCTTACTTGGGCTTGTCTCTGGAGCTAATGGAGCTAGGGACACTGTTCCCCTCTCCCCTATTCATCTGCCTTGGAGATGGGCCAGCTGTCACGCGCTCCTGGAAGGGATGACGCTTCTGCTTGCTAGAATCAGGCCCCCTGTTTGTTCCAAGCTGCGCATCTCAGCCCAAGCGGTCTGATGGGGCTGAAACAGCCCTGCACTTGGCCTCTGGCCTGGGTTGCAGGCCCAGCTCTGCACAACCTCAGGGAAGTCACTTTGGAGGATCAAATGGGACCTTAGTGGCCCTCCATTCTCCTTATTCCACACATGAAAACACTGGGATCCAGGGAGGTTAGGGGGCTTGAGGTCAAACGTTTGTAGATCTAAGGCTGGAAGGGACGGAGTCTTTCTGGAACAGCCCCATCATGTGACAAGGAGGGAAACTGAGGCTTGGAGAAGAGATGTGACTTAGCCAGGGTCACACAACTCATAATGAACATCTGAGGTCAGATTTGAGTCCAGGTCTTCTTACTACACCCGGTCATGGAGTCCCAGGGATGTGAAGGGACTTCCCCGGGCTATCACAGGTAGGAAGCAGCAGAGGTTCCGTGGTTCTGGTTCATTGTTCTTGCTTTGCTGCGCTACCTTCTCTGAAGTGTCCCAGAGTCCTAGAATTTCTTTCCAGAAATCCTGCTGGAACATCCGCAGCAAGTGTCTATTGAGGTGTACATTGTAGACCTCTAGTGACGGGGAGCTCACTACTAGCCAAGGCAGCTTATTCTCCTTTCTAGCAGTTCTATTTGCTTTTCAATAATAATAACAACATTTCTGTGGCACTTTAAGGTTGGCAAAGTGCTTTGTCATCTTATTGTATCTCTATGACCTGGTGAGGTGAGCGCTGTGATTATATACCCATTGTACAGAAGGGGAAACTGAGTGTGAGAGGTGAGGGGACTTGGCCAGCCTTCCATAGCTAGTAAGCATCAGAGTCAGTATTTTCTGACTGTAAATCCAGCTGAAGTCTACCTCCTTGCTACTTTTCCCCACTGATGGGAGGATTTGAACACAGGCTTTAGTAGAGGTCTCAAGCATTCACCTTAAAACTTGATAAAACAAACCAAGAAATGCATAAAGACACTCAGCAGCTGTGTCGTCCTGGTCACGTCCCTTTTCCTCTCTGTTGTCTCAGTCGCCCCATTTGTCAAATGAGGGGGTTGGACTCACCACTCTCCTCCGCTCTGAAGGCAGAGCAGGGGTGGCCAGTTTTGTTTCCATCATGCAGAAGATTACATCTTTCTCATGGCTTCTTTTTCTTTCAGCCTCTCCCCTTGTTGGAGACATAGTGAATGACACATCTCTTTTTTTCCCCGGAATCAGTTTTTCTGCTCGTTATAAATGCCAATGATTCTCTCGTTGCCTACCCAACCTACTGAGGTCAGGAGACAGAGGGGGCTTTGTCTGTCTCTGGTGACCCCTTTCCCTGTGGGGGGATGGCCTCCCCCTTTGCCTGCCTCATCACTGCTGGTCACATCCCAGGTGAGCTACAGGTTTCTACCCCCGAACCTGCAAATTGCTTCAGGTGCAACAGTTCCTTCTTTCAGCTCGAGTCCTGGTCCAGAACTAAGTACGCAATTGGTTCTCCGCCATGAAGCACCTCATCTAGTGGAGAGAACATTGTACTGGAGTTCAAGCCCTGGCTCTCTGACTTTGTAGCTGTGTTCTTTAGGTGAAGCCCTTTGCCATCTCTGAACCTCAGTATTTTCATGTATAAAATGCAATAGTAGGACTGTATGCCCTTTGAGGTTCCTTCCAGTTCTCGAGGTCTAGAGGACCACATGAAGTCTTGGTTGGTTGGGAGGGTTTTGGGTTTGTTTTGTTGTGGTTATTATTGCTTTTTGTTCTCCACAGCAAATCAAAAGTAGACACATACAGAGTTTATTCTCGCAAGTCTAGGACAGTCTGGGTCTGGTGGGCAAAGAACACAATGCAGGTTTCGTGCCTGTGTCCCCTAGTAATGTTTTCCTGGAATTTGACTCCCTGGTTGGGGAGGGAGGCTTCTTGTGTGGAATATGGGGGAAAAAAGGTGATTGGCAGTCATTAACCTCTGTCTGCCTCAGTCTCTTCCTCTGTAAAATGGACGTCACAATGACATTTAGCAATGGGATAATGTTTGTAAAGGGCTTCCTAAATCTTAAAGCCCTACAAGATGCTGGCTTTTACTGTTATCTTTATTATTATGATTACTGGTTACTTGACTGGCCCAACTCTTCTGCTCACAGGCTTCATGGGGATATATTTGAACTCGCTCTTCACACACATCATCGCTAATAATAGAATACAGACCAGCTACACCCCACGTGTCTCTAGCACCTTTTGACTTATGCTCAGCTGTGATTCTTCTGAGAGCCTGACGGTGTGCAGTTCATGGCTGTAAAGCAGCTTCGTTTCCATTGATCAAATCAAGTCACATCATTTAAGCAAATCTTGAAGGAGCTGAAAGGCAGGGTTTGGGTTATTAGGAAAAATGATGCCGTGGCACAGTGAAGATTTTAAAGAAGTGTCCCTTTCACCACATTGATTCCAGTCAATGAGTCAGTCAGAGCACCTCTCCTTTGTTTCTGTTAACCAATGAGGGATCTCAGTGACCCAGGTGTTTTTGGACTAGTTGACCTCAAAGGTCTCTCGTGACTCTATCAATAATCCAACAGTCCTTCCAACAATCCCGTTCCCAGCCTGTCTGCACCTGCCCATCTTTATGCATGTCTTCCCATAAATCCTCCAAAGGGAAGTCCGTTAAGAATGCTCCCAGGCTTCTCCCAGATATTCCTGGATTGTGTGGATGCTGGTGGAGCTCACGGGCTGGCTGACTCTCTTTTGGGTCTCTGTTCCCATGGCCAGTGGAACTCCATTTCAAGGCAGACCTGTCTGAGGATACCCTGAAGGCTCCTTCTGTCCAATTTGTCATGGGTCACACATGATAGCCTAGTCATGCCTCAGACATATGGTTATTGACAGGAATGGAAAATGACATGGCTGTCAGTCACCATCACTCTATCAGACATGTTTCCTTAACTTTTTTCTTTAATGGTGAAGGATCTGTTGAGATGTGCCTGATGTGTTAAAAAGAATGTTTCTACTTCTTAAAGAGAAAGAACTGGATCCCTCTCTCAGGTGATGTTTGGGCCCCTCCTTTACATGCCTCAGTCTGGTGGCCACAGGCAGCAAATAAAGAGCAATATCCTTCTTCAGCATTTTAGTCTCGATCCTCCGAGGTGATGCTGTGTGCTTTTAAGACGCGGTAAGTGAGCTCCACAGCATGTTAGGTCCAGGAGTCAACTTCAGGTCACTGTGGCTCAAATGTTGTACACCTCAAAGTGTACACACTTTGTGATCTGGTGGTGAAAAAAGAGCCTGATAGACATTTTGTCCATTAATGTTTACAGCTTTTGGAGGGGCTCCAAAGAGATTCCTCAGGTGATGGCCAGGAAGCTCCCTACTCCTAAGAGTGCCGTCAGTGAATAATTTGGATGTTCCCACTTAATATGACTCATTATTGGGGTTCACAGCGACTGTGGAGAGAAGGTGATATTTTTCTTGGCAATTCTCTCTATTATTTGAACTGTATTTCCTTGTTAAGGGAGATATAAACAAAGCTTGAGCTAGGTAGAGGGGTGGGTGGGATGGGGAATGTGCTCCGAGATCTCTTTAGCTAAAGGGGAACCAGAGAAAGAGATTTTTCTCAATTGGGAAAGAAATTAGCATATGTTTATTGCCAGAAAACAGTGGGAGGGGGAGGGATTTTTAAACATGGAACACACATCTTGCATGTGAATGATATTTAGACCTCATTTTAGCAAAGCAATGTTTATACACAAGAAATTATCCTTAATGCTGCATAGAAAACTGTGGCAGGGTGGAAATCCTTGCTACTGACAGGATCTTCCTGGCAACATTCTCCATCAGAAGCATTTGGATCAAATGCAAGTCCTTTGATCCTTTTCAAAAATTTCTAATAATTTTGGCCTGTTATTTTTAACATGAAATTTTTGTCCTAAAACAGAAAATGATTGTTCCCCCTTGATCCTTGATAAGTACTCAGTAAACAGAGGATAAAGGGAGAGCCCAGAATAGGGTCACCTGATGGAAGCTGAAATTGGTAGATTGTGTGAGTAATTGGAAAAAACACTGTGAAGACGCTCTGTCTTTCTCCTCGTGAGCCTTTTGGTGGACGACACAGGGAGAGGCTGAGGGCGCGTTTGTCCTTCATCTGGGTACCACCACCTTTCCTCGCAGTCGCTGCCATGGCAACGGCTTCTCCTGATACCACCCTCATTAGTCATCATCCTAATTATTGGAAATGAGGCCTGGGTGCTGACTCCAGCCTGGTGTTGTGGCTACATAATGGATGAAGGGAGCCTGACAGCAGACAGACAGCGGCCGTCCGATACACACACACACACACGCACACGCACGCACACACACACACACGCACACACATGATGGACTGGTTGTTGGAACATATTGGGAGCACATTTTCTGTTAGCTGTGAAGCAAGCATGTCAGGAAAGGATGGTGGCAGTTCTGTCAAAAAATATTGTGACAGAGCCCCCAGCCTAGATCCTTAATATGCCAACAGAATGAGTGCTGCAGACATGGGTGGTAGTGAAATCCACAGCAAGCCCTTGGGGGTTGGGGGAGGGAGCTACAGATGTGTCTGACTTGGAGCAATGAGCGTGTCAAAAATATTTTCTGTTTCTGATGTTCTGTTGTATAAATAGCGAGCTTGATGATGCTGGGATTTCTTCATTGACAATTATAATTCACATTTTACATAGTACTAGAAAGTGTAAGAAAGCTCTTGCTTGGCAATAACCCCTAGGTAGAACAAGGATTAGGATGAAAAATTAATAGGATTGTAGACCTGGAAGGCACTTAGAGGCCCTCGACTCCAATTCCCTTGTTTTTACAGGGGAGGAAACTGAAGCCCAGGAAAGAAGTGATTTGTCCAGGGTGCCACGGCCAGTGTCTGAGGCAGGATTTGAATCCAGTCCTTCTGACTCTATTCAGCATTCTACCCATGGGTACCAACTGGGACATGCTTATTCAGCACTACTGTGTCAGGCATTGCGCTAAGCCTGGGGACCCAAAGCAAAAACAAAGTCTCTGTCTTGAGAGAGTTTGCATTTGAATGGGGGAGATGTCATGAGAATAACACTACTACTACCACCAGCATGATTACATTTAGGTTTATTGTTGTTGTTGTCGAGTCATTTCAGTTTTGTCTGACCCCGTTTGGGGTTCTCTTGGCAGATACTGGAGCAGTTTGCCATTTCCTTCTCTGGCTCATTTTACACATGAGGAAACTAAGGCAGAAAGGATTAAGTGACTTGCCCAGGGTCACACTGCTAGGGAGTGTCTGAAGCCAGATTTGAACTCAGGAATAGAAGTTTTCCTGACTCCAGGCCCACGTAGCTGCTCTAAAGTATCTCCAAGAAACATGCCAAGTAGATAATAGGCAACCACAGAAGGCAAGGGACTCTAGGGCAGCTGAGGAGTCAGGGAAACACTTCCTGCTAAAGGTGGCTTTTGAGCTGAGGCTTGAAAAAGGCTGGAGGCACCTGGTAAGTGTCCCAAGGGAGATCTGAACCCAAGACTTTCTCCTCTGACTCCAAGCCCAGTGCATGGCTCCTTCTCAGTGTTAATAAGGGCACATGTGAATGGAAGGGCCATCATAGCTCATCTGGTCCAGGCTGACCATTTTACAGAAACATGCCCATATCTCCCCCACCCTAAAAAAGGCCCTCATTCAATCCTTCCAACTCTGCTGTCATCATACATCTCTTCTGTCCTTTGTAAGTAAACTCCTGGAAAAGACAGTTTATTAAGCGCCTCCGCGTCCTCTTTTCTTGGCCTTCTTAAGCCCCTCCCATCTGACCTCATCATTGCATTGAAACAGCTCTTTCCAAAGTGACCAGTGGTCTCGGACCTGCCAAACCCAGCGGCCTTTTCTCCACGCCCTTTCTCCTTGCCCTCTCTCTCTGCAGACTTTGGCACTGTGGGTCACTCTCTCTCTCTCTCTGCCTTGAAACTCTCCTCCATCTGAGTCTTCAGGACACCTCTCCCTCCTGGTTCTCCTGTGTCTCTGACCCCTCCTTCTCTGGACCGCTGCTCTTTGCTGGATCCTCCAGATCATGCCCTCTGATCCTAGGTGCCCCTCAGGGCTCTGACCTGGGCCCTCTTCTCTTCTCCCTGTATAAGGATCTCAACAGCACCCATGTATTTAATTACCATCTCTAGGCTGATGACTCTCAAATCTACCTTTCCTGCCCCACATTCTCTGCTAACTTCCAATCTCAAATCTCCAATTGCTTCTCGTATATCTCAAACTGGATGTCCAGTAGACATCTTAACCTCAACATGTCCAAACCAGCTCATTATCTTTCCCCCTAAATCCCCCACTCCACCTCCATCCCTGCCCACCTTCACTATTAATACAGAGGGCAACACCCTCTTCCCAGGCCCTCAGGCTCACACCCTAGGAGGCATCCTGGACTCCTCATTCTCTCACCCCCCATATTCAAAATGGTGCCAAGGCCTATTGACTTCACCTCTTCAACATCTCTCGCGTGTGCCCCCTTCTCTTCTCTGACTCTGGCCCTGCCCTGTTCCAGGTCACCATCACCTCATTCCTGGAGTATTACAGTAGCTGCTGGCAGCGTGGGTAGGGGGTTCTGCATGCTTCAAGTCTGTCCCCACCTTAGTCCATCATTCATTTGGCCACAAAAGTGGTTTTCCTGAAGCTCAGGTCTAACCATGTCACCCCCTCCTCAGTGAACTCCAGCAGCTCCCTATGGCTTCCAGGAGCTCTGTTTGGCATTCAAAGCCCTTCGTTACCTGGCCCTTCCTGTCTTTTCAGTCTTCTTGCACCTTACTTCCTGACCTGGACCCTTCCATACAGTGGCCTGGCCCCTGGCTGTTCCACAAACAAGACCCCCCATCTTTGACCACTGTACATTTTCTCTGGCTGTCACCCATGCCTGGAATGCTCTCCCTCCTCTGCTCCAATTACTGACCTCTCCGGCTTCCTGTAAGTCACAGCTAAAGTCCCATCTTGTACAGGAAGCCTTCTCCACCCTTCCTAATGCCAGCGTACCCCCTTTTAATTATTTCCTATTTATGCTGTATGTAGCCTGCTTCATATGGACATTTGTTTGCATGTCTCCCCCATTAGGTTGTAAGCTCAGGGCAAGGACTGTCTTGTGCCTCATTCCGTGTCTCAGTGCTTGGCATATAGTAGGCACTTAATAAATGGATATTGATCCATCGATTGATGAGGAAAAGAAGTCACAGAGAAGTGAGTTCACAAACCTGAGACCACACAGCCGATTGAGGAGGGAGGGCTTCTGCTGCTCCCTGAATCTCCTAACTCCCAGAGGACCCCAGTTTCTTCATGTGAGAATGTTTCCCCTTCCCAAATTCTAGATTGAGACAAATGCCATAATAAATTCCAAAATGTTCTGGTGCTTGCCTTCCCATCTTTTCAGAGCCTGGAAATTCAGAAGTAGATTTGGGGCATTTCTAGTGACCTTCGATCTACATATAAGTTAGATGTCTTGTGGGGGGATGGGGGAGTGATGGTGGGGGAGGAGAAATGACAGCCTGGCATCTTCGCTTGTTTTTCCTAATCAAACCAGGATTCCCCACAGGTATTACGGTACCACCATTGTCCCTGTTGTTGAAGGCAGCATGTTCTTTGTGTGAGGGCCCCATGTTGCTTTTTTTGAAAATGATGATGGAAGGAAGGACTTAGATTCATGCTTTTATTATACTGGATAAAGTATCAAATTCCTGACCCAATATTTATCTTCCATGATTGGGCCCCTGCTTCCCTTTTCTGCTATATTTCATTAACTCTCATTCACTTGCTCTCTTTTCCAATCAAATTAGCCTGCTAGCTTGTTCATGGGGCAGCCCAGTGGTGCCACAGACAGAGCGCTAGGCCTGGAGTCAATCAGAAGACCTGAGTTCAAACGCAGCCTCAGGCACTCACTAGTAGGGCGATCCTGGCCTAAGTCACTTAACTCCTATGTGCCTCACTTCCCTCATCTGTAAAATGGGGATGATAAGCCCTACCTCCCAGGGGTAACATGCATGGGGTGCTTTGCCAAACTTAAAGCACTATATGAATGCCATGAGCGTTGTCATTACCGTTGTCACGTCTCCTAGAGTTCACAGGGGCCACCAAGCAAGCAGGAGCGGCACGTGGTCAGACACCCTTCACTTCTGTGTGGAGGATGGATTGGAAAAGGGAAAGCAGTTGGTCAGTCAGTCGATAAGCATTAAGCACCCACTGTGTGCCAGATATAAGGGCCGAGCATACAAAAAGAGGCCGAAGACGTTCCTCGCCCTTGGGTAGCTCAGGGTCTCGTGGGGGAGAAAGTAAGCAAACAATTATCTACAGACCAGCTGTATGCGGGAAGGAGAGGGGAGGGAGAGGGGAGGGAGGGAGAGAGGAGGGAGAGGGGAAGGAGAGGGGAGGGAGAGGGGAGGGAGGGAGAGGGGAGGGAGAGAGAGGGGAGGGAGAGGGGAGGGAGGGCCGAGAATTGGAGGGACTGGGAAAGGCTTCATGCAGAAGCTGGAGTTTGGGCTGGAACTTGAGGTCAGCCTTTGTCCTAGTTGGGGCAGATGAGGAGGGCCCAGCCTGAGGTGGCAGATGCAAGCCTAGAGAGGAAGGGACGGGCGAGAGGGGTGCTAGGGACCTGGGCCTTGCCAAAGCTTGCCCGCTGTTTGGTCATGGAGGGTGACCTAGGTCTCTCTTGTTTAAACTCTTGCCCAGCAGACCAATAGGAGAACTGGTCACCTCTCTTGTCCTGGGCATTCTATAAAGAAAGCGTAGTGAGTAGAGAAGACGTTCTACCTGGAGATCTCAGAGATGTCGGTTTGAGTTTCATCTCTGACGCTTACTAATCCAGAGCGGACCGGGGAACAAAGCCGAGCTTCCGCCAAATTGTTCGAGACTTCCAGGTGCCGCTTCCCAGGACCCTGCCGGAGCTTGGGAAGAAAGGCGGGATGAGGGAGTGGGGGTGGCCCCGGGTCCTTCCGAGGGGCTGGGGGCGTATTACTTAAAAATAACAAATAATGAGAATTCGCGCTCTTTCTGGTGCCCTTTTCTCCTGGAAAAATCATAGATTTGATTTTGGGCTTTCCAAATGTAAATAATTATGTATGCATTTAAAATGAAATCCCACACAACATGTTTCATAAAATTCAAAAGTAACAATCCCAAGCACGTATTGGGACGCCATTGGTTTTGTCATATATACGTGTGGAACTTAGGAAGTTATTGGTTATGAGGGAAAAGGCACTGATTCTGGAGACAAAGGATGTGGCTTGAAACATTCAACTACCTGTATGACCTTGCATGACCCCCCCACCCTAAGCTCTCAGTTTACTCCTCTGTAAAACAAGGGAGTTGGACCAGAGGGTCTCCAAGGTCCCTCCCAGCTCTAGAACTATGGTCCTGGTGGGGCAAGAAGGATCAGTCAATTAATCGACCAGCATTTATTAAGCATCTTCCATGTGCCAAGCACTGTGCTATGCATGGATGACAGAGACCCCTTCTTTGAAAAGTAATCTGAATGGACACACCAGCCATGTCCTGGTTGCCAAGATTCTTGCCAGATGGTGCAGCAATTTTAATTACGTAACTCAGAGGCCATCCAATCTACCTCCTCATTTTACAGATGAGGAAACTGAGGCCCACAGAAATGGAGAAACTTAACCAAGGTATCAGAGGCAGCTGAACAGACTCAAGCTAAAGTCCTCTGGCCACCAGTCAGTTTTCTTTCCATTGTCTCTCATACAGATGACTTTTAGAGGTGCGCGAACTTGTATCTTCCTCTTCCCGTTGGATGAATTAGATGTTAGAGCATGACACCATTTTTCAGAAACTTTCCTTATTTTCTTTGAGTTCAGGTAAATTATTCATGAAGAATGTCAATCTGGACTCTACAAGGGACACATGTGCCTTTTTTTTTTCCTTTTCCAAATTAATTATATGGACAGGATGCGCGGGGGACAATTTCTTGTCTTGCTTTTCCCATAGAATTGATCTTGGGCTTTCCAAATGTGAATAAACATGTATGTTTTTAAAATATAATAGCAAGTAGGATGGGGAAAGACTCATGGTCCCTAAGTCCAAATCTAGCTACAACAAAGACTGTTAGTGTCAGGAGGGTTAGCTTACAGAGAATTGGATAATTTGGATTTTGAACGACATTGTGGAAAATGTCAGTGTGGGTAGCTTTTTTGTAAAATGTTGCCATAGAAGTCTCTTTTCAGAGGCTGATCTCAGTGGGTCCCCTCCCAGTCTGTCCTGGTAGCTCTGCTTTTGGTCAGGCCCCTGGGTCATTTTTCCCCCTGACCTCTTTGTATCTGCCCATAGCTGGCATTGTGATGACAGCAAGGGAGTCTCACTCTGTGGAATACCAGCTAGGATGGGAGGCTCCGCCTGCACCCCCTGCTAGGTCCCATGGCTAGGCAGGAGATGGATAGCAGGAGGAAGCACGTTCTCAAATCCTGCCTCCCTGCGGGGGACCTTCTTGCTGAACAGCTGAGATCTCAGGGCCCTTGCACAAGGGTGAGGGGCTTCAGCTGAGCCTCTCCTAATTGCACACGAAGGAGCTTCAGAAGGGGGGCAGCCCCCGGCGGGCACCTCACCATCTCCTCGGCTTCCTTCGGCAGCAGCATTTGGCTTTCTTTTCAGGGGCAGGGCCAGTATATATGATGGCGTACACATTGAAAGCACACACAAGGGATTCTGTCTCTGCCATACTTCATTTCTCAGTTCCCTCGGATAATGATGAGAGCTATGAATAGGCGAGTTTTATGTTTCAGTCAACAAGCATTTATTAAGCACCTAATGTGTGCCAGCTACCAGAGATTCAAAGATGAAAATTAACACTGAGCTCTCAAGAGCTTCCGTTCTATGGGGAGAGACAACTGGTACATGAATTAATCAATGGGCATTTGTTAAGGGCCTTCTGTGTGCCAGGAATTGTGTTATACCATGTGGATACAAGGACAAAACTGATGTAGTTCCTGCCCTCAGGGAGCTGCCAGTCTGGTTGGTAAAGGTAACATGTGGATAGGTATATAGAGAATGTATACAAGGTGACTTATGGGGAGTGGAGAGGGAGGCACTGGCAGCTGGGGGCAGGGGTGGCTCAGGGAGAACTTCATGTAGAAGGGGTCCCTTGAACTGAATCTTGAAGGAAACTAGGCCTTCTAAGAGGGAGGCTAAGGGGGAAGAGCGTTCCAGGCCTGGAATGTGCCGAGAATTTATCATTTAATGACGAGTCTACATGACAGTGGTCTCCCGCTCTGGCCAGGCTGCTTCTCAGAACAGACACTGTCTCTTGAGGGTTCCATATTAGAATCTTTCCAGCTGGATTGCATGGGCTTGCACTTGGGTTCCATTGGCATAGTCTCAGAATCTAGTATCACCTTCACATGGTTGTGAGGCATCAGAAGAAGAGAATGTGCTCACGAGCAGGTGTGAATGAGCAAATGATGATGTCCAGATGGTCTGATCTCCTTACACAGAGGTTTGGTCTCAGCCTAGGGGGTATCGGCAGACTGTGGATTCTCCATGATGGGGGACAGCCCTGTAGCTTTCTGGTCTTGCTCATCACTCATTTCAAAGGTAATTCGTCAAGTGTACTTTCTGATCAACATGACTGTAATACTGATTGGCCAGTCTTCATTAGTCTGGTTGGGAGACTCTCAGGGTGCTCATTAAACTCTGCAGGGGACTAATTAATATTGCTGTCACCCTGCTGGACTCTTCTGTCTAGTCCTTGTTCTACAAGGTCTCCCAGCTTCCACTGGAAATGGAAATTCTGACTTACAGAAATATGGTGGCAAAGTAAAGTGCTCCTGTATTCCCTGTGAGTTCACAGATGATAAAAAAAAAACCCAACAGATTATTCAACAAGCATTTATTAAATGCTTGCTGTGTGCCAGACACTGTCCATGGTGCTGAATAGAGGAAGCCAAACAAGCAGCCTTTTACGTCAGTATCTTCTGGTTTCATTTCATATCGGTTGGATATCTGCCCTCCAGAATCATGTCCGTGGCGCGTCACCAGGATCAGCCCTCGAGATGCTGACAGCCTGCTAGGAGGAAACAATATGTGAGAGTCATTGTGGTGCAGTGGAAAAAACTCTGGCTTTAGAGCTCAGTTCAGATCTCGGCTCTGCCATTTACTTAGCCGTATGACCTTGGGGAAGTCTCTTAACCTCTCTCTGAGGTCCCTTCTGGAAGTCTCCACAATCTGATGTAAAGAAATAAGGGGAAAACATCAGACACTCGTCAGGCAGCTTTTAAGGGGGTACTATGCAAGGCACTGGGACTTCCACCAGCAAAATGCAATACTAGCCTGCCCTCAGGGTACTCACGTTCTTTTATAAGGGGAGATGAACATGTACTCATATAAGCATATACAAAGTAAGAACAAATGGTGGGGAATGGAGATGAGGTAAAAACAAAACTTCAGTCAAAACTTCAAAAAATCAACTAGATATAATTTCTGAGGTCATGGAGGGGGAGGAGGGAAGAGAATAAGCATTTATAGAGCACCTACTGCGTGCCAGGCACTATGCTAAGCACTTGACACAGATTATCTCATTTGACCCTAACAGCAGCCCTCAGAGGTAGGCACTGTAATTATTTTACAGTTGGGCAAATAAAAGCTAAACGACTTAGCTAGAATCACGCAGCTAGCGTCTGAGGCTAGATTTGAATTCTAGTCTTCCTGGCTCCAGGACTAGCACTGCCCCAACTTGTGCCCCTATGGAGAGCACTAAGAAATAGCCTGTTATAGAAAGTGGAGCATGAGATGAATTGGAAAGGGAGATGAGGATTCTTGGCGATGCAAGTGAGCACGGGAGATCATTTTAGCTCTGTGGGAAGGGTTGTGCAAAGACATGGAGAAGAGAGACAAATGGAATGCCACGTATAGGGAGCAGCAAATAGGCCAGCTTGCTTGAAAGATGTGGTGTCTGAGGCAGAGAAGGGCAAAATCAGGCTTGATAGGATAGACTGGAGCTGGATTTTATCCTGGAGGCACTAGGGAGCCATTGAGGCTTATCGAAGGCAGGTGGTCCAGGAGACCATTTCTCTTCTTGGTTCATAGGAGCCTGATATGCCTTCTGCATCCACCTGGTTCACTGAATTATCAGGAAAATTCTCCTGGATAACAGGTGGCTGGGAGCCAAGAAGGATGGGACTGTTTGGAGGCCGTAAGGGCAATGATGTGGGAGACAAAGAGGTGCACCTGCTGGAAGAGAGATCCCAGCGGTCCTATCTCTGCCTCATTATGGAGGACTAGGTCCTCCTTCCAGATGCCCAAGCCCCAAACATGTAGATGGGCATGTTCAGCCCCACTGAAGATCATGGCTCTTGGCTCTCTGGTTAGAAGGGACCTTAGAAGCCCTCATTCAGAGTCCTTTTAGGGAGGAAGTGACTGACTGAGATTTGAATCCAGCTCCCTTCAATTACAGAGCAAACATTCCATCCACTGCCTCTTCCATAGAGAGCTTCCCCTTTGGATGACTCTCTGAACTGCCATTTCTGTAAACAGTTGAAAGACTGTAATTAAGCTGTCGAGTTCCGAATGAGTCAAAGGACAAGTATGAATGTGGGCAGGCCAGACTCAGCTTTTCCTTACCCACTAATCTACTTTCTCTTGCTGGTCCTGGCCTAGTGCCCTGCACACTGGAAATGGGCATTTCATGAATGGCTGTTGAGTTTGCTGAAGTTATTACTGCTGGGTTTGCTCTCATGGAGGGTCGCTGATATGAGGGCCAGAGGTACAGGAACTAAGGGCAGAGACCCACAGGTCCTCGGAGCATCTTTCATAAGTTGGTCCACCAATGGAAAGGTTGGGAAGTGGAGTCATCCTCTTCCCAGGGGTGGGAGGGTGGTGGGAAATTTTGTGGGCTGGAAAAGACTGAGAAGCAAATGACTTTTTCTTTTATCTCCCAGAGCATATGTTATACAGCGTGGGAGAGCAACCGGGTTCATTTATTTCCTTAACAAAAACACCAATTTCCCCTGACTTTTAAAAATGATTTTTGTTTCAACCTTTTATCCTTAGAAATTCATTGTCTTTATGCCAGGATAGAGGTTGGAAATCTGAGGAGAGGCCATAGGTTGGAGGGGAAAGAGTGCTGGACTTGAGGCCGGGCAGCCAGGAGTTTGTCATCTTGGCTCCAACACTTATCCATGGGACCCTGGTCAGTTGAGTTTGCTTTTAACCTCTCTGAGCTTCAATTCCTTCCTCTTGTGAATGGGGGGGGGGTGATGATCCTTGCTCTGCTCACCTCCCAGGGCTGTTGTGAGGAAAGCCCTTTCAAAGCCTTGGAGTTCCATAATGCGAGTAGTTAATTTTGAAGAGCAAGACCAGGGTCGGTCAATGAAATCCGTGTTCTATGTAGGGTCCTAACAGCGTAGACCAAGAGCTAAGAAGGACCCAACAGGCCATCTGGTCTAAACACCTCAGAATCCAGTGGGTTAGAGACTGTCCAGGCTAATTCCTATTCTACAGATGAGGAAACCGAGTCTAAGAGATGATGTCATTCAGTTTCATAGAATGTCAGACCTGGAAGGGACCTTCAATTCCTTCATTTTACAGATGAGAAAACCGAGGCAGAGAGGTTATACCTTATTCAAGGTGTTATTCAATGTGCACCCCACCTCTAATACCTCACACTGCTGGATGGAGCCTTGAACAGGCAAGGAGGAGCTCCTAATATGCCGTCTTGTTCATATACCCAGTTTATTGGACATTAGCAGTTTTCACCTTGGAGAGCCCCTGGAGGGTCTGGCCCAGAGAGAAAACACCAATGACAGTGACAATAGCAATAATCACATAGCTTACATCTCTATAATTTGGAAATTTCACAAGATCCTGAATTAGAGCTGGAAGGTACCTTAGAGATTATGACCTCTGCCTTCCTCCCTCATTTTATAGATGAGGAAATGGAGGCCCAGAATGAACAAGGGACTTGCCGAAACCTTTCAGAGTCAGGATATGAAACCAAACTCCCAAATCAGTATGTAAACTCAAATTCCAATTCAGCCCTATGTCTTAACTATGGGGCAGGAAGGGACATGTGTGTGCACATATACATACATATAAACACACACACACACATATATATATACCCCCACATAGGTGAATATACATATAGAAATATATGTGTGTATATGTTTGGATAAGTATTGTTTCCTTCAACAGAATGGGGGCTTCTGGATAGCAGGCACTGTGTTGGTTTTTGTCTGTCACTGTCCAATACAGATCCAACTCTGACCATGTAGTAAGCTCTCAATAAATGCTTGCTTGTTTTCTGATATACCTTAGAAAAAAGCATCCCATTTGGTAGTGCGCCCCTGGTCCCCCACTTCCAAGTCTGGAGAGTGATGAAGGCCTGGTAGAGATCACCCCAGCCAGCTCTCACAGACATGGTCATTAGAAGGGGATGGTGCGTCAGCCTCTGCAGACATTCCCGACCATCCTTGGTGAACATCGCCTACTTCACCAGGCCTGGCTCTGCTGAATCACTTCCCACCTCCTCCACTGGCTGCCCCCTTCATGCCCACGGGGCTGCTTTTTAAGCTGGGAAGGAATGTGCTTCTGCACATGACTTCTTTCGCTCTCTCTCTCTTCTCCTAGGAACAAACCAACTGATTTAGATAAAAATCGATTTCATTAAAGTTGACAAAGTCAAAGGAGCCTAAGTTTGTCTTCAGCCTTTTTTTGTTGTTGTTGTTGTTGGGGGTGGTAGTGGTGGTCATGTGGCCTTCTGGAGGCCTGGACACAGGGCTTGGCCATGTCTCTGTTGTCTAGCCAATGGAATGCTGGTGAGGTGCTGCTTTTGGAGCATTGCCTGATGAATTCTCCGTTTCAGACCTTTTGAAGATTTTCTCTGTTTTAATTGTACTAGATGGGATCTTAGATCTAGAGCCAGTAGACCTTAGACATCATCAGGTCCATTGCCCTCACTTTGTAGCTTACAGACAATGTGTCCCTGGGGCTCCACAGCTAGTAAACAGCAGGGGTGGGATTCGAACTTTGAACTTTGGGATCCAAGGAGCTTCCTCTTTTACCAAAAAAATCCAAACAAACAATTCTTTGTTTTAAGCTTTTGAGGAGAAGGAAAGACATGAGGGGGAATGTGCATTCCTACTTGAGGAATACCCTCTCCAGTAACCTCAACAAGTCTAACCTTTGCTGGAAGACCTACGTTCTAATAGAGAACTTCCATGGGAGTGGAAGCCAGGTAGGTGGATGCGGTTTGGAAAAATCCCAGGGATGGGAAGGGGCACCAGAGGACAATGGATCATCAGACCCTTTCCTGTAGCAAAGGCAAAGTTCACTTGATTATGGTTCTAGAACTTGCTAGCTGGAAAGCCATGGGGAGGGGCCTGAGAGAGCAGAACATCAGCTGGCAAGGAGTCGGCTAAAGAATGAAATTAAAGCTGGCTGGAACCAGGTCTAGATGTAGCTGGTGGTGGAGGATGCTCCCACTGACAACAGTGGGGCTTCTGATCAGAAGCTCTGGAGATGAAAAGGTTAAGTCCTTTGGGATTGTTCTCTGGTCTGGTGCTTGGGCGCTGGTGGGAGATCGGTGAGGGCATGGCTAAGATTGTAAATATAAAGCTAAAAGAGACCATTCACTGTATAAAAAAGGAAACTGAGGTCTGGGTGAAATGACTTGGCTTTACTCCCCTGCTTATAAAGAACTCAGGAGTTCATAGCTAGTACTTCTATTCACTTGTTTTTCCTAATGTATCTTAAAGTGAGGCCTGACCACTAGCTAGCCAAGTGATGGTGGTTATTCTAGCCATTATTTCTGTATTTTTCCCCTTGCCTCCCTGTCTTCCCCCCATGGCAGTTAACCTGAAATAGTTATGAATCAAAATCTTACTCCTAGTGGTATCCTACCCTTCTAGAAAATTTACATTGGGTCAACAGGGCATTGTCAGGGACCTGGGCATTTATCTAGCTGATGTTTATTAGCTGCCATATGCAAAAGGCTTGGCAGATCCCCTCTGTGCAATATCTTGAAAAACATGAGAGCTTCCCACATACTAGGCAGCATGATAGCCCTGTCCCAGGTGTGCAGAGGAAGGATTGAGTGGCCCAGTCAAGAAGGTCAGCCATAATATCCTTCGTGGGGCCAGGGAGGATGTCATTTTTTCAGAGTTCTTGTATGTTGGGAAGGAGCAAACAGTTGTGTAATACTTCATGTTTGTAAAGGAGTAGAGTGGGGTTGGGGAGGTGGGAGTAGGGGGAGAAGACAGGAAGGAAATCATGATGTAGGAGTTATCTCCTTGACTTGGACCCAATACATTTTCCTATTACATAGATCAGCTGAAGTCTCATCTTTTACAAGAAGCCTTTCCCAGTTGTCCTAACCCTTTGCATCTCCCTAGGAGATCACCCTTGGTTTATTTTGTCTTTATTTTGCATATATGCAGTTGTTTAGATTGAGATTTAGATTGAGAGCTTGGTTTTTTGCCTTTCTCTGTATTCCCAGCACTTCAGTGCCTGGCACATGGTCGGTGCTTAATAAATGCTTGCTATTTGTTAATTAGTGAGATAGTTTCTAACTTCCTTTCTTCTTGCCCCAGCCAGTGATAGTGGGATTCTCATGTGGAAGATTGTTCTTAGAAGGGCAGTGGTGTTGTAACTGAGACCTAGGGAGGAAGAAAAATAAACACTATTGAGAATGTGGATCCCTTTAAATCTTCAAGTAGATGAATCTTGAGAAACTTGAAGAATCTTGAGAAACCTATAGTAGAGCCAATGCCTATATATTTATATGTATACATATGTGTACGTAGATATAAATATGCATGTGTGTATATATAGATATTATAATAGCTACTAATAATAATGTAGTAGTACTAGTGGTGGTAGTAGTAGTGGTGGTAGTAGTGGTGGTAGTAGTAGTGGTAGTAGGACAATGAGAGAATTGGACTGCATGGTCTCTGGGGTCCATTCCAGTTTAAAATAATAATTCTATGAATTTCAAAGGTCCCCTAGTCCAGCCGTGATGGAAGCATGAATCATTTCTATAGATTACAAGTTGTTGTCTAGGCTATAGTTGGAGATCTCTGGGGAAGGGATACTCAGTACCATTGAAGCCCAGTCATCCACAGATCTGGGATTTTTCTCAATGTAAATACATGGTCATTCAACATGGACTGATAAAAGATCTTCTCTGTATCAGGCATCATGCTAGCGTGTTGGAGATACAAGGACACATTTTTTTTTAAAGTAGGGTGGAGAGAATTGTTTGGCATCTGAGGTCTCTTCTAGCTTTTCATCCATGGTCCTTTAACCCCATGATACTATCTCCTGCATCCAAGTAGCTGATAGTCTGTGATAGAGATAACACATGAATATATAATTAGAGGGACCTGCACTAGATCTGTGATGTCAGTGATACCGAGACTTCTCAAGTGAGGAAACTCCCTCTCCCAGTGCAGGCTAGCCCCTCCAGTCAGAGAGCTGCCTGCAGCCCTGCTGTGTTGTGACTCATCCATAGTGGTAAAGGCAGAGGGTGGGACTTGTTCCAAATCTTCATGGCTCTATCAGGCCGTGCTGCTATCTAAGTGTACACAAAATAACTATGGATAACCATAAGGCATTTAAATCCATGGCTGTCTGTAGCTGTTGAGAAGACCAGTAGAGACTTCATGTAGAAGGTGGTGCTTGAAGAAAGCCGGGATCCTATGAAGTGAAGGTGAGGAGGGAGTGCATTCTAGGCACAGCAAATGATGGGAAATGGGAGGTTGTAGAAAGAAGGCCAGCTTATCTGGACCTTAGAGGACAAATTGCAGCTCCTCTATTTTTAACAGGTATCCTTGGAATGTTGTCATCCCCAAAAGTCATCACCCCACTCAAACTGGTGACAAGTCCTCTAAACTTAGCTTGGCAGGCACTCAGACAGTGGGCACACCATGTGTCACTGGACTCCTACTCCAGTTTTCCTAACTGGGTAGAACCTGTCATACAAAGACTTTGTGAATCTCTCCACCATTAGGGAAAAATCTGAACTGTGATGGGCAATTTGAGGTGAGGTCGCCTTACAGTTGATGCCTACAACAAATGTAGGAAAGGCTTTGGGGAATCATTCAAGACTCGGTTGACCATATGGCAGCACCCTTTTGAAGTAAGTGAGGAAAAGCTATAGTACATAGGAGGGGAAAGAAAACACTTTGTTGAGGCGCTGGCCCCAGATTCCAGGGTGGCCAAACAGAGAAGCCATTAATCTCTTTGTTCTCAGACTGTACAAACACATGGGCTTCTACGAAGATAAACCCCGTTATGATAAATAGTACCACAACCCAAATCTCTCTCCATGACAAAAAATGTATCCCAAACCCCAGTTGATGGTCTACTTAGGTTATTTCAAACTAGACCAGACGTGACCCAATTCCAGGATGAGAAAAGAATTCAGGTCATTCCTTGGAGTTTGTTGAGATGAAGGCTTTAAATATACAACTTAAGCACAGTGGGAACAAATGGACAGAAGTTCTGATTTACTCATTGTTTTCTGAGGACTCCAGAGATGCAGTTTGAGGGAGCTCTGCTGAAAGCCAGCTTCAAGATGGATCTGGTTAAATTCCAAAAATTCTGGCTCTCATGTCTGCCATGGACTTCCTTGGAGAACAGACAAATTGATTATCTCATCAAGGGAAGCAGAGGACATATCTCCATCTTGAAATGTGTCATCTCCCCCTCACCCCCACCTTTCATGTATATAATGCAGAAGACCTAGAACGCTAAGAAAGATTGGGAACCTACAAACAAAGGAGGAAAAACAGAAACAGTCCCATCCTCGTCTACCCAACCCCCATTCCCATCTTGGCAGTAACTGGGACACTTGTGAATCATCAGAGATCCGCTTTGTAAGCTTGCAGATGTCATGGGCACATTGGAGTTTCTCAGGCTCCAGATGGCTAGAAAGCTCTGTAATCCTCCAGGGCAAGATGCAAGGGTAGGATAGGAGAGAAAAGACTGGGGGAAGGGGAGGGGGAGGAGCTCCTTTTGTTTTTCATTAGATAATGGAGAAGTATAGAGGAAGAGAGCATGGTGCCAGTGGAGCCTCCCTTCCCATTACACCAGCCTCCAGTGTGTTTAAGCATGTGTGCCTCTGGACTTCCCCGGAGAATTAATTGTTTACTCTTATATTCAGTATGTAGGTACACGCATGTGTGTTTCTATCAACTTCACAGTAGGAGCTAACAGGGGATCGTGATCAGCTTATCTTAGAATAAATTATGGGTGCCCCGTCTGGAATAAGCAAACATCCTGAGTTTTCTCTTCTGGAGCACAATGTGACCTGAGTGGTTGGCATTTAGTTGTATTTTCTCCATTCTGGGTCAAGTCTCATAACTGTCTGTTCAGAGACTGTTGGGCAACAGTCAAATGGGCAGCTGCATCGCAGGGTTTGTTCAAGTAGCTGTGGCACTCGAGGTCTCCATCTCATGGACCTGCCTGGCTTCTCCTGATGGGCTGGTAGCTTGGCAGCCACCTTCTTGGAGCTTTCCAAAGTTGCACTTTTAGAACTCAACCTAGTTTTTGGAAATCTTTGCCCTCGATGAATTCGATTTGCATTTTCTCCAGAATGATTTCTTGTTCTTTGTAAAGCATTACCCATTTTAAGTGAGAGGCTGGTATCTGCCTGAGATCTTAATGTAGTAAGGTCCTTGAGGCTGGGGATTGTTTTCATTTTATCTTTGTATCTACAAAGACTGCCAGAGTTCCTGGCGTACAGTAGGTGCTTCAGAAACATTTGCTGATTGCCTGATAATTCTTCAAACATTTATTAGATACCTACTATGTGCAAAGCACTATGCTAGGTGCCAGCAATATGAAAGAAAAATGAATAACCTGTCTTCAGTGTTTGCATTCTACTATGGAAAAGCAGAATATACATTGAGTTATGGACTACAGTTTCAATGGGTGCAGAGTACTTAAAATTTGGAACACGAGGGAAAGACTCACATAGGTTGCAACACTGGATTTGGAATGAATCTAGGGGATCTAAGAGGCAGCCAAGAGGAGAGAGTGGAGTCTGAATACTCAGAACCATCTGTGCAGGCGCAAGAAGGAACCCAGGACTGCAGGTAGTCTGCTCGGAGTATAATGGAAAGTACATGAACAGGAGTGGCAAAAAAGGAACCTAGACAAGATGGGCTCTGGAATGCTTCAAATGCCCCTGAGAATTTTGCTGTTGTATTATTCAAGTCAATTCAGCATGTTTTTCATGCATCTCCTCTGTGCCGAGTGCCAGATCTACAAAGACAAAAATGAAAATAATTCCTCTCAAAAAACTTACATTATTGGAGAAAACACATTCATAGATAAGGAAATACACTTCTTGGTGTTGAGTTGTTTCAGTCATGTCCAACTCTTTGGTGACCCCATTTGCAGTTTTTCTTGGCAAAGATACTGGAGTGGTTTGCCATTCCTCCTTCAGCTAATTTTACAGATGAAGAAACTGAGGCACACAGGGATAAGTGACTTACCCAGGGTCACATGGCTAGTAAGTGTCTGAGGCCAGATTTGAACTCTCAAGGGTGAATCTTCTTGAATCTCAGCTCTATGTTCTGTGCCACTTAACTGCCTCCAAGGAAATGCACAATATGTAAAAAATATGCAATGTATATGTGAGAATGTGGGACAGGGACATTGGGATTGTATGTAGAGAAAATCAACAGGCATACAAGATTAACAAAATTAAAAAGGGGGGCGGGGGAGGGGTGAAATCAGGGTCCACTCTGGCAGGAAATGATCACTTTGCAAAAAGGAAAGGAGGTAAGGATGTCTGTGAGCTAGTCACCTGGTCAGGTTGGGTGAACAGGAGATCCACTGACAATAGCCTGGAAGAGAAGACCACTGGATTCTCCCCTGTCTTTTACTTAGCCCTACTACAAAAAGCAGAGCCTCCAGAGAATCCTTTAGGAGCACTTAAACATTTCAGAGTGATCTCACAGGCTGAGAATCACAGCTTATTCATAATAGGGTACCCTCCACAGAGCCATGACTCCCACTGTTGATACAATCCCACCTTACAAGCATTTATTGAGCCCCTACAATGATAGACTCATAGCTCTAGAGGCAGAGGGGACCTCAAAAGCCAACTTGGTCAATCCTGCCCCTGTTTTATAGCTGAGGAAACTTAACAACCAGTGTCTTGCCCAAGGTCATACCAGGTAGTAAACATCAGAGGCAATATTTGAACCCAAGCTATCCGAATCTTGTACTATGGTTTCTATATACTCTCCTCTCACGCCTAGGTACAATAGGTGGAATCAGACAACCTATAAAGCACATAATACAGCTTTCTGGTGTCAGAATGCAGTCGAGAATGGTTATTGATTGGAAAAACACAATGGAGTCTCTACCAAGGCTTAGGAAATACATTTATTTGCCAAACATTTATGTTTTAATGGTTTGTACATGAGGAGCAAAGAGAGTTATAAAGATACATAATGTAAAGTCCCTGACCTTGAGGAATTCCCTGCCTAGTAGGGAGATGGGCTGCTTCGAGGGCTGGTGAGTTCTCCCTCCTTCGGGGTCTTCAAGCAGAGATTGGACCACTGCTTGGTGGATGCATTCTAGTGGGATTCTTTTCATGGGTGGCTTGAATTAGGCAGTCTCTGAGGTCCAATTCTCAAATTCTGTGATTCTGTGAACTCTTCTACAAGGAAGAATGGGATATACATATGAAATAGAGGCTGCCAGTTCCATGAGGGCTCAGAGGAGAGAAGTGTGTCTTCTGACTGGCCTGATTGGAAGATGGAGCCCTCGAGCTGGGTTTTTGGAATAAATCCTTCTTTAATGATTGGGGATACTTATGTACATAAGCTGAGATCCAAGCCAATCTCAAGAGTTAATCAATCAAATATAGGCGAGTTTTAGCTCCATGGACTAAATGAAGATTTGAAATGTAGGCAATTCCTTTCCATAGTAAAGACCAAGGATTGGGCGGCTGCTTAATCAGATCTGGCTTTCATCTTTGGGCCAAATAAGCTGGAAGAGACAAGCTGACCCTTATCGTGGGTTTAGGTTGTAGATGCTAAGCTGAGTAGAAAGCTTCCCCCCCCCCCCGCCCCCACCCCACACTGGCCATGCTCAAAGCGGGGTGAGCTCAAATCTGTGATCCCCACCCCTACCCAGGCAGGATTGGCTCTAGCCAATAGGGCTGTGCTAGTTATAAGCAACAGGGGAGGGGCTAGAGGAAAGGAAGGAGGAGATTCACTGCCCCACCTGTGACCTCATTAAGGAGGAAGCTGGAGGTAAATTGGGTTTCTCCCAAGAAAAGCAATCTTTCACATATGCTATTCAGAAATTCCCCAGGGCTTCTTGTAATTTGTATTAAGAATCCTAGGTAGAAAGAAATTTAGGTAATGGGAAAGCAAAAGATCACAATAAAAATCAGTAATTTAAAAAATAATTCTAAATGTAATGTTCAGTGGTCTTCAGACAACGTCACTTCTGCTGAACAACAGGATTAATTTGGGCAGGCAAGAAATCATCCTTCTTCGAGTTTCTTATAACGCCAGGCATTGAGGCCTGTCACTTCTTCGAAATGTCTTTTCAATTGGCTCTAGCCCCTTAGCTGAATAGTAAATGGGGGGGGGGAGTTGCAAATCATAGTGTCTGAGCCCCTAATTGTGTGTTTATATTTTCTCTAGTTAACTAGGAGAAAACATTTCAAAGCAAAACCATTTAATAAAAAAGTCTAGAAAAAAAATTGCATGCGAGCATTCTAGAGAATGGACGTGGCCCCCACACAAGGCTCACCTATGGGGAGCACATGCATTAAAAATACCTGGGGACAGAGCACCTTATGTCTCCCAACACAGCAGGACCATCGATGCCTTCTACCGACAGTCATGGGCTTTTCTTTGTTGGGAATGTAGTTTCTTGGTCCTCTTGGCTCCAAACTGCTAAGGTTTTACTGGCTAGAAAATCTCTCTCACAAGGACAGACTCTTTTTCAGCCAAAGCTACCACACCCATGTAGCAAGAGCCAGACTGAGTACCCTGGGTTTTTTTTTTAAGTGTCTTTTCCTTTTGACCCTAGTGTCTTGATGGACATGGGAGCTCTTGGCTCTTGGATTGGAGCATCCTAGACTTAGATCAGGATGGGCCCCTAGAGGCCTTTGGGTCAAGCCCCTTCATTTTGTAGCTGAGAGAAATGAAAGTACTTTCCCAGTACTACATAGCTAGCTGGTTTCTGAGGCAGGATTTGAACTCAGCTCTTCCTGATTCTAAGCCCTGTGTTCTATAGCTATCCAATATCTTACAGATAAACTCATTGGAATATAGGCATTCCTAAGGAAGAAAACCTGGATTCAAGAGGCAAGGCCATTGTTTTCTGCCCACTTAGCCCATATTTCTTCCTGAGTGCCAGTGAGACACTGCTTTCTCCCCAGAGTCTGTCTTGCTAGGCTCCAGTTTATCCTAGATGCCCCTGTCAGATCACTTTTCCCAGTGTGCCTGCTCCTGCCCTGCTGCTTCCTGGTCAAGAACACTCAGTGACTCCCTATTACTTGCTGAGTCAGGTCAGGCCTCTGCCTGGCTTTCTCGTCTTTCTTGATCCATCCCTAAATCCTGCTGCTTCCTGATATGTCCTTCCCTCATCTGGGAGGTCCTCCAGCACAGGGACTCCTTTTTTGTGTTTCTTTGTATCCCCTTCATTTCGGCTAGTGCCTGGCACACTTGCCGTTCAGTTGTCTCAGTCACGTCTGACTCTGTGACCCCATTGGGGGTTTTCTTGGCAAAGATACTGGAGTGGTTTGCCATTTCCTTCTCCAGCTCATTTTACAGACAAGGAAACTGAGGCAAACAGGGTGAAGTGACTTGCCCAGGGTCACACAGCTAGGAAGTGTCTGAGGCCAGATCTGAACACAGATGTTCCTGACTCCAGGACCAATGTTCTAACCATTGTGCCACCTAGCTGTCCCGGGTGCTATATACATATATACATTATCATTTAAACAAAGTAATCATAACTGAAAATGCTTCAAAACTCAAATGACCATGTTTAGTTCCAAAGACGCAATGTGAGAAGGTACATTCCTCTGTTTCTTTACAGAACAGGGGTCTATAGTATGGAACTACGCGTGTAACATCAGACTTTTTTGATATATTGGTTCATTTTTATGAAATTTCTTTCTTGTCCTCTTTTAAGCATTTAATTATGAGGGCTTGATCCCTAGAATGGGGTATGGAGAGGAATATAGTGGCAAATATATGTGGAGGGAAACTCAAAACCATTGATAAAAATTTATTTTTTAAAATGAAAATTCCTTTCTCAGTAATTGGTCCCTCACTTCCCCACCCCTGTGCAGCTCAGCGGCTCCGCAGAGTAGACTAGCCAGCGTTTGCCCAGAGACACCTGAGTTGGAGATTTCCAGTCTGAGCCAGTGGTCTTTGCACCCAGTTTGCTGAGGTTTCTGCTGGGGAATCGCATTTTTCAAGCTTTTTAAGAACTCCTTCCCCCTCCCCCGTTTCCCTAGATTTCCATTAGCCTAGATTGCTGTGCTTCTCGTGCAGAAATATTAACACTTGCCCAGTTACTGCAGTCACAGGAGAATTGCAGCCCAAAAGGAGGTCAGGATTGCTAGCTTTGAGATCAGCCAACAAGACTTTGCGACTTTCTTTGTATATTTCATTCCTTTCATGGTTATTCTTGGAAAGTAATACATATGGCAGAATCATGTGCCAGCAGAGGGGAAAAAATGAAAGCCCAGGTGCTACACAGTGGTATTCACAGGTTCTGGAATTTACAGCTACAAGGGACCACAGATGTTCTGCTTTCTGGCCTCCTCCTTTTGCAGATGAAGAAACTGAGGCCCGGAAAGAGGAGACTAGTGTAATGTCACCAGGGCTGGATCCAAGTCCCTCATGAACTGCTCCTACCTACCATGCGTCAGCTTATACCTGCTATGCAGTGTATTCGGCCCTGGTGCCACAGGGTATACAAACAACAGTCTCTGACCTTGATGCCCTTGACCTTGGGAAGCTTATATTCTTTTGGGTAAAACAACAGAGGCTTGAAACATATAGTCACAATAGCTCCACAGTGGAAGGGATGGACCTCAGAGGCTACTTGGCCCAAATGCCTTTCTAGGCAAGTGATTTGCCCAAGGTCTTCCATGTAGGAGATGGGAGAACTTTGATTTGAACCCAGATCCTCTGAGTCTAGGGCTAGGATCTTTAGAGAAGTATAGGGTGTCCCCAAAGACTTTTGGGATACCCTGTATAGTATAAAGAAAGCTGTGGAGGCATAAGATAGGCTGAAGCCAATCTATTAGAATAATGCTAAAATGCTTTTTTCTATCCTTTCTCCCCTGCTTTACTTCCCAATTGTGCAGGGGAAGCTGGGGTGGCGGAGGGATGGGATCTATAAACCAGCCTGCATTTACTATGCTTACTATGGGTCAGGCACCTGGGCTACAAGGGCTATGGTCCCAGTTTGCCTGCCCTTTTCGAGCTGGGAATTGGGGAATGGTCAGAAAATCTACCCTCTCTGTCTTCCTATGGTCCTTTCTGCAGACTTTGGCACAGGGATTTCTAATGATAAGGAAATTGTCATTCATTATCTAGATGAAGAAACACAGGAGTTGCTTGTCACCAAGCTATGAAAGACCCCAAGCAAGGCCTGAGCCACCCTTCCTGATTGCGGGTCACTGCACTTCATCCACTCTAGGTTTGGAGTTTTTAAATGGGAAGGGGCCATTTCATATCACCCACATGTGAATACTGCATGCCTTTTCAATCGAAGTATTGTACTGTATTATAAGTTTTACGTGATGCTTTGCCTTTGTTTTAAGAGACCTCTCACAAAGTGGGATTATTCTGTGGCCGTTAGTAATGTGTAAACAGAATACATCAATAAAGATTTTTGAAAAACATCTTTGGAATTAGAGTCAGACTTCTCCATCCCCTTTTCATTGTATGATGTGAAAGAACCTGAAATAGAAGCATAAGCATCTGTTTGAAATTTGTTCTAATCCCTATGCCTCAAGTCAAGTCTTTCCTCACCACCCACCACAAAGCTCTTTTTAGCAGGATTAGTTGCCTCAAGCGTACAGAAAGTAGGTTGTATGAGATGGTCCTCCAGGTCCCTTCCTTCCTATATCCAGGATAACTATGATCCTGGGACTTTAAATTCATCTTTGGAAGTCATTGTCACATGTGGAATGACAATTCCTATTTCTGTAACTCTCTTAAGTTTTGAATCGGATCTTCCTCCAAAGACTTTCTCCCTGAAGGATGCAGTATTGGTATCATTTATTCCCATTTTCCAGATGGGGTAACTGAGGATCAGAGAATTTAAGGCACTTGGCCAGGAAGACACAGCTGGTTGCATTTGAACCCATATCTGTCCTAACTCCAAATTAATGCCCTATTGCCTCTGATAATAGCTTCTTCTATATTGGGACAATGTGGTTTTGAATCGTACCATGGATTAGGCTGAAGTTAATGAAGAAAGCCACGGTTCAAAGCCTTTCAGGAAGTGGTGGGAAATTTTCGCCCTTCTAGGTCATTTCGACTCCTCAGCCTTTTGACTGAGTCCAAGTTTGACAGAACAAATCCTGGGACTTGTTCTCTGAAGTTTGGATTTGGTCAAAGGGCCACACTTGAGGACTTAGATGGCCACACGTGGTCTCAAGGCCATAGGTTCCCCGCTCCCGCTCTTGAACATTCGATTTGTTGAGTTATCTCAGTTCACGGAGAGGTTCCAAACCTGGGCAGTGTTTCTGGTCCTGGAAGCCAACTCAGGACAGAGGTGAGGGCCTGTAGCTGGCAGGACCATTTAAAGCCACTACTTCCGTGTACTTGATGACCTGTTCCATTATTATTGCCATACTATGAAGGCTTCGGAAAGGCTGTGTCTAAGGCCCTGCCTTTCTCCAAAGTCAGTAAGGGAGTGTTGCTTAGAAAAGGGACATTTTCCAACCTACCCCCATTCTCTGCTAGTGTATGGACTAAGTATCTTGTGACTAGATCTCCAGGTGGCCTGAAGGACTCTGGGAAACAGGGATCTGAGACTGTGGCAATCCTTTGTCTTCGGCTTTTGAATGCTGGAGGAGGGCTAGAGAAAGGCCAAGGGACCCAAATGACCTCTGCCATGAGCACCTGGTCAGAGATCCTAGAGACATAGACTTAGAGCCGGGAGACATCTCGGAGACCAGATAGTCCAAGTCCTTTAGTTCACGGATCGGGAAACTGAGGCAGCTATATTAGAGCATAGATTTCAGGTGGCTAAGTATCTCAGAGGCCATCTCATCCAACCCTCCCCTTTCATCGATGAGAAAACTGAGGCTCAGAGAGGGAAAATGATGATATTGTGTCTTCATTTGTAATTAGTATAATTATATTTGGCAGCTGGGGTGTCATAGTGCACAGAGTGCCAGGCCTGGAGTTATATATAACCCATAATGATATTTAATATTTATAATTATATTAATAAACTAGCATTTTTTAAGCACCGACTGTGTGCCAGGAACCATGCCATGTTCTGGATTTACGAAGACAAAAATGAGACAGTCCCTGAGCTCAGGGAGCTGACCTTCTATTGGGGTTGATAGTGCATGTATGTGTATGTGTGTGTACAGGAGTCAGCAGTGGCTTACAAGTCCAAGGACCTGGGTTCAAACACGTGTTCTTTTAAAAATGTATATATTTGTTTCATTAAACATTTCTCAATTACGTGTAATTTTTTTTAAGTTTTGAGTTCCAAATGTTCTCCCTCTCCTCATGCTGCCAGTCCCCCAACATTTTGACATAGATTATCCATGTGCAGTCATGCAAAACCCATTTCCACATTAGCCATGTTGCAAAAGAGAGCACAGACCAGAAAACAACAGAAACAGAAGAAAAATGAAATGAAGAAAATAAAGTCTGCTTCAGTTAGCACTCAAAGTTCATCAATTCTCTAGAGGTGGATGGAATTTTTCATCATAAGTCCTCTGAAACTGGTTTAGATCATTGCGTTGCTGAGAATATCTAAGTCATCCCCAGTTAGTCATCATACAGTGTTGCTGTTACTGTGTACAGTGTTCTCCTGGTTCTGCTCATTTCACTTTGCATCTATTCATGTAAGTCTTTCCAGGTTTTTCTGAAAGCATCTACCTTTCCACTTCCCACTGCACCGTAGTATACCATCACAACCATATACCACAACTTGTTCAGCCATTCCCCAATTTATGGGCTTCCCCTCAATTTCCAATTCTTTGCCACCACAGAAAGAGCTGCTATAAGTATTTTTGTACATATAGGCCCTTTCCTTTTTTCATTGATTTCTTTGGGACACAGACCTAGTAGTGATTTTGCTGGGCAAAGGGTATGTACAGTTTTATAGCCCTTTGGGCATAGTTGAAATTTGTTCTCTGGAATGGCTGGACCAGTTTACAGCTCCACCAACAATACATCAGTGTCCCAGTTTTTCCACATCTGCTCCAGCATTTGTCATTTTCCCATTCTATCGTGGAAGCCAATCTGATAGGTTTGAAGTGGTGCCTCAGAGTTGTCAAGACACACTTACTCCCCATGTGTCTCAAGTGTGTTCTTTCCCTTCTCTGTTTCCTCAGCTTTAAAATTAAGGCACTGGACTAGATGACCTCTTCCTAGGTCCCTTCCACCTCTCCACCTATGATTATTATGACACAGAGAATCAGGACATATGTAGACGATAGAGTTTGAGCTCCTCAAGGTTATGCCTTTAAAGCCCTACTATGTGCCTGGTGCCTAATAAATGCTGGTTGCTTGTTTGATCTGAAATCAGCCCCAACCATTTACTAGACACCTGCTAACCCAGAGGAAGCTCAAGCTGACTTAAGGAAGGATGATGGATGGAGCTGGGTTAGCGTGTCTTCTGATGAAGTAAGAGCATTCGGAAATATTTTGGCTTCTCTCGTTATATCATGTTCTCCTCTCCCTGGTGATTTACTGTGGAATACATTTTGCATAAAAATAGATGCTTTCTAATTCCTCCCCTCAAGTTAGTTTATGATAGCCTTTCCCCAGCAACAACATGTGCTAAATCAGACATTGCATTATACATGTGCTTGACAGTCAAGGCAGGGAGGTAGGGAATGCTAGGGGAAGGAGGTTGGCTCTGGAGTTAGAAGACTGACTTTGGTTGGAGGTTGGTTGGATCCTTGATCTGGAGCTGGAGGGCGCAGCAGAGTTCAGCCAGCTCAGCCACTGTGTTTCACAGATAAGGAAACTGAGACCCAGGGAGGTTAAATAATCTGTCCAAAGTCACTTAAGCCAATGGAAGGTCTAGGATTTCAATGAAAATCAGCTGACCCAAATCCAATGCCCTTTTCATTGCAAAGAGCCATTTGTTACAGGGGTGACTTTGGACAGATCACTTGACCTCTCTGGTCCCCAGTTTCCTCATTTGTAAATTTAAGAGGTTAGAGTAGCTGGTTTCTAAGATCTTGTCCAGGTCTAACATTCTATGATTCAAAGTCACTTCCCCCTGAAAAATATGTAAAATGAAGGGATTGGTCTAGAAGGCTTCCTACCAGCTCCAGAGTCAGGATCCCATGAAATACCTTCATTTGGAACACAAAGAAGAAAGTGTTAGCCCCAGTCTTCAAAGCTTAATATTCACTCAGTTCATAAAACATTCCTCTGAAGTATGTGTTCTAAAATCTCTCAGACTTGCAGTTGCTCCAAAATGCTTCAAAGCTAAAGGCTTATGTGGAGGTGTTCTGCTAAATTCCTGCCCTTGATTCCAACAGACAAAAAGGAACTGGTTTTTGATTGGAAGCAAGCCACTGACCACTAACAGTTCTTCCTCCTAATAGTGGAGACTTCTGAAAACCTTTGTGAAATGCCCACAATACAGTGGATGCTAGACAGTTACCTAGCAGGTAGATGCTTAATAAATGTTTGTTGACTTTTACTAGGGATATTGGGGATGCAAAACAAAATGAAGGAATGAATAAGTAAACAAAAAGTCCTTGCCTTCAAGGAGCTTCCATTCTTCTGGGAGGAGGGGGGAAGTGGTAATAATGTGTTCACAGCTAAGTCCATACCCAGTCATTTGAGGATCGAGACAGCAGGGTCACCTGGAAGCGGTGTCACCTGCACTCCTAGGAACCCTCAGTGATAAACTGACATGGATGAGCCATTGAGGTGCTCCAGGGGAAAGATCACTAGCCTGGGTACCCTTTGTGTTGGTAAGCAAAATGGGCTCCTTAGCACTCAGTGCCCTTGAAGAGTTTGGCTTTTGTTTGCTTTGAATAATTCAGTGTATTTCACTGAGCCTTACTAGGGGCTGAGCCCCAGGCCCAAACCCCTATTAGGTGTGGAAACTATGTGGGTGTGGATTGGTGACTGGGGTGGGGCCCAAGGTGGGGCTGGCTAAGAGGAGGTGCTAACTCCAGAACCGTGTCCTATTAGGTGTTATCCTAACCTATGTGGATGTGAACCCCCAAGGGTCCTAAGGGGAGGGGCTAACTCGAGCCAATCATAGCAGCCTAAGTTCTGGTCATTCAGATGACTTTTGATGATGTCTGAAGCCCTACAAGAAGGGAGGACAGAGCCATTTGTGCAGGGCTCTAGAGATGGTGTTGATGAGGAGACTCTGGGCAGCTGTAGCTAAGGAGCCCTCCAGCTTATAAACCCAGATGCTGAGACTTTGTTGAGCTCTGGTAACTATGTATTGGGATTTGAATCAGACAAGGTCTGTCTGTTGATGTTTGTAATTTGTTTGTATTGTGTTCTGAAGTTCAGTGTGCCGGTCTTTTTCACCTGAGCTAAGTGAATTGTATTTGTGTGCTGAATTGGAGTGTCAACCCCTTCCCCCTGCTTTCCTTAGTTAAGCAGATCAAAAGAACCTGTGCCATTGGCAGTTTTCTGGGTGCTGGATGTGGGTGGATCTCACACTCCCACAGACGCTGCTAGCCGGATTGTGGAAACACCCTTCAGGGAGTCTCAGGTCCAGATCTCATCTTTGGGCAGTAATCTAACTTCTCTGGATTTCAATGAACTCTTTCCCAAAAGGGCCATGATACAACCTGACCTGCTGGCCTCACATCATTTTTTTTTTTTGGTGTGAATGAAGCTGGTAATGGCCAAAACGTTGGGGAGAGTCTTAGAGAACCAGGATCCTTCCAATTTGAACTGGCTCCAAAACTGGCGCTAGTTGAAAAATACAATCAATGTAAAACTCTGCTTAGGTCCAAATAGTTAACTGTGTAAGTCTGGGTTAGACTTAAGGGTTTTAGCTGGCTGCTATCTATTAGTCAGGAGCCCTAGGTAGAAAAAAAATGCTGCTGCCATCTTTAACAGCTGCACTGCCCTCTGGAGAATGGAAGCTCCTTGAGGATAGCATCCAGTTCATTTTTCCTCTTTGCATCCAAAGACTTAGAACTGCCTGGAACACTGTGGTCACTTAATAAAGGCTCGAGAATCACAGAATTGATCAAGCCAGACCAGAGCTGGGTGCCACGTTGGAAGAAGGACATTGGCCCAAAGAACGAAGGAAGAGCAAGCATGAATGCCTCCTGAGGAGCGTGATCTACGGCGTCCTGAGGGAAAGCTGAAGAGTCACTCGTAAATGGTTCCGAATCTGGAGTTGAAGGACTCAGGTCAACTCTTGATCCTTCCTCTTGCTGCTTTCGTCACCTGAGAATCATCCAGGCCTTGGTTTTCTTCTTATACAGAGAGGGGGTTGGACAAGGTGATCTCTAAGGGCCTTTCCTGCTCTGAACCTAATCTTTACTAATTGGGATTCTTAGGTGTAGTGAATAGAGGATCAGGAAGAGCTGGGTTCAGATCCTGCCTTGGATACCTACTGTCTGTGTGATCTTAGCAAAGTCACTTAAACGCTCAGTGCCTAGACAATTCTCTAAGACTCTTGCAGTGAAGGTCCACAGCTATATTGGTATAAGGCTTTTTCATATCCTGGACTTCCCCATATCAGTGAAATCACAGATCTGGTCCCAATCCTTTGTCTCCTTTGGTTGAAAGGAACAATTCCCAAGCAAATCAGTGGGTGGTGGTGGGGTGGTGGTAGAGAATGGGGGATATGTGGAGTTTAGTCTGGAGAAAAGATATCTGAGGGGACCTAGCAGGGATGTCCACATTCTGAAAGGGCCTTGTTTTTAGAGAACAATCCAAGTTGTCCCTTGTACTTGCAGAAGACAGAGCTGGGAACAATGACTGGAAGTTAGAGGGATAAAGATTGAAACTGAGGAGAAGGAAAAGCTCCCTAATGAGTTTTCCATTCCCGGAGATATTTGAGCCATCGCAAGCCCCCTCAGATGTCACGAAGGAGAGTCAGCCTTTTGACTTTGGGAGCTGCTTGGGGTGACCTGTTAGGTTCCCTGCACCTCCAAGATTCCAGGATCTTAGGAAACCGGACAGTATGTACGGGAGGACACAGAACTGCAAAGTCTTGGATCAGAGCCAACCAGCAAAGGACTTGAAAAACCCGAGAGTTATAAATTTTAGCGATTAGCTAAAATTAGTTACAAATATGAGCTATTAGCACCCTCACTGGACCATTTAGTCTGCACTGTGATCTCCCTCCACTCATGTGGAAGTACTGGTCAGGGCTGCCTCTAGCAAAGAGAAGTTCATTTGCCCAGGGGTCCTTCAGTTGGTAAGTTTCTGAGGAAGGACTTGGCTCCTTTTGACTAAAAGCCTGAGTTTTTGTCCACTGTACAACATCATCTCTAGAAATGAGAGCATTTTAGGTCCAGAGCTGGAAGTGACCTTAGAGGGTCAAGCCCTCTGATTTTATAGATGGGGAAACAGGAGCCTGAAAACATGAAGCGATTTGCCCAAGATCGTGCAGGTAGTAAAGTCACAGGTGGGATTTGAACCTGGCTCTTCTTACCCCAACTACATTGCTCTTTTCATTCTACCATATTTCTCCATGGTTCCATCTTTTCAATGGCTGCTGATACCGCTCCAGCTTCTTTCTCCACCCCCAGTCCCCTATGGCTGATGTACCTTGGTAATTTATTTCTGACACCCTGAGTGATTAAAGGGTTTAAGTCTTGGGAGCTAATTGTAAATCAATACAGACCAGGCCCTGTATAGCTTCTGATGAAGATGGGAGCAAAGAAAATGATTAACCTACTGGAAAACGGGATTTAATTGGACAGGTCCTAGAGAAACGATTAAGAAAGGAATGGCTGAATGTCTCCTTTCGAATACATGGATTGGGATTTTATGAATGAGGTTGATAGCTTTGGGCCATCTCTGCTGAGTATCAGAAGTCAGGACAAGAGATGTATTTGTGATGGGAGGCACGTGGATGAGGATGGAGCTTTGCGTCTGCCATGTTTTCTGCGTATTTTTTCCCAGGATCTCGTTTGTTTATTTCTGTGTTCAGGAAATTGGCTGGATGGCCATTTTCTCACTCTCAGAAGTTCAGTATGGAGAAAGTTCTTCCATCTTTGGGTAATATGTGCTGTGCTTTGAGTAAAGGCTGCATTTCAAACAAAGTTTCAACATCTCTGGCTTGCTAGAATGACTGTTTGCATCTCACTGGGAAGTGTGCAATAACTCAACAATGGGGAAAGGAGAGGCCTTGTTAGTTGTACATATTTTGTTTGGATACTAGGGATGTTTGCTTACAGAAGCCCTCTTTGAGGCAAGGCAAGTGAAAAAAGGTTAAAGGAATAACTTGCCCACATTAAATCCCTAAAATGGAGAGGTAATGTGAGGGAGGGGTAACGTGGACGGAGAGCTGGACCTGGGGTCCAGGAAGACTTGGGTCCGTGAGATCATAACCTGAGAGCTGGGAGAGACCTCAGGAGCCTCCGGCCTCTCAGTTTATAGACAAGAAATGGAAGCCCAGAGAAGTCCAAAAACTGGTAGAAGTCACAACACGGATATCCAAAAAACCTGCCTCTCACACTAACTGGCTCTGTGACTGTGGGCAAAGTCTCTCAGTTTCTTGAAATGCTGCGTAACTCCCTAAGATTAGAAATTCTAAATCTTAATTTTTTTCCCCATCTGTATTGGTGAAGAGGAAAGGTGTGTGTGTGTGTGTGTGTGTGTGTGTGTGTGTGTGTGTGTGTGTGTGAGTGTGAGAGACAGAAAGAAACAGAGACAGAGACTCAAAGCCTGGAAGACTTAGGTTCAAGTCCCGCCTGTGATACACTGGCTATGTAACTCAGGCAAGTCATTTAAGACTCAATACTCCAGACTTCAAATTGCTGAAAAGGTGTGGACCTGAATTGATGGATGGAATTTCCTGACCTGGGAGTTCCTCATATCAGTGAAATCACAGACTTGGTCCCTAATTCCCATCCTGCAGTTGAGCCTTGTTGACCGCACCCAGCGCCAACCGCACAATCTCCATTCCTTCACCCCACCGATGATCTCCCTTCTGAACTCCACTTGCAATCTGGGTTTCCTTCAGGATTCAGCCCCCACCCTGCCTTCTGCCTGAAATCTTTTCTGATTTCCTCCCCCGCTCAATCGCACCCCATTACATTGTACCTGTTTTGTAGATATGTCTTTGTGCATATATACACATATATGCAAATATGTACCTACAAAATAAATGTAAACATATAAACATCGATCTAGAAATACAGAACATCTCTCCCCACTGTCTCTTGTCTCTTTTTGTCTTTGAACAAACACACACATACGAATGCACACACAGACATGCACACACATGCTCTCACACATGCACACACACGCACATATACACATGCACATTCATACACACACATACATACACACATGCATGCGCACACACATCCATATGTTGTCTCCTTCAATAGAATATAAACCCCTTGAGGGCAGGAGATTCTTTCATTTGTGTCTTTGTCTCCCACCACAGGGCATAGGGCATAGTAGGTGCTTAATACTTGTTAGTGGATTGATTCCACTCTGTCCAGCTTTGTGCTAGATGCTATAAAAGAGTCAGGGTTAATAGATTATCTTATCTGACAGTTTGATGAACATAACCATGATGCTTGGCAATCACGCATTGGGTGAGAACCAAATGCTTATTTGACTACTTGGCCTGAGAAAAGGAAACATTAATTAAGCACTTACTATGTGCCAGGCACTGGGCTAGCATTTGACAATTATTATCTTATATTGTGTGAGGGCACGATAACCCTGAGAGGTAGGGGCTGTTATTGTCCCCATTTTCCAGATGAGGAAACTGGAGCAGACCTGGTTAAGTGACTTGCTTTGGGTCATACAGCCAGTGTCTAAATCTGGATTTAGACATGGGTTCCTGACTCCAAGCCCAGCACATTATCTACTGCACTGCCAACTGCCTCTACTGCTTCTGAAGACTTCTGAGAAAACTGGGCTGTCTTCTAGAAAGGATTGAATCATCTTGTTGTTTTCGACCCTAGAGCGTAGAGTTGGGCCCAAAGGGTAGGAGATGTAGGGAAGCAGCTTCTGGCTCAGGAAGAAAGGCTTTCCTTAGGATAGAGCCATCTAACTGGGACACAGGCAGTTTGGAAGGGAAGGAGGTCTCCGGCAGGGGGGTGTTTTTAGTAGACCAACTGTTGGTGGTTGACACAGTTGAACCCAAACTGGTGCTGGAGTGTCATGCCGTAAATGGAGCTGGAACCTGGAGGCCAAAAGGAGAGGAAAGAAGTGGCAGCCCAGGTGGGCGAGGGAGCTGGAGATAGAAAGGAACCAAGGCCTGAGCTCAAGACAGCCACAGCATGTCTTTTCTGGTGCTGTTGGTCCTCAGCTCTGGGGATTTTAGGTGAATGTCTACTACTCTTTTGTCTGCTTTAGGACATAGAGGCATGGATTAAATGAAAAGGAATTCTCTCTTCTAGTTGCTGTTAATACTACTAGACTTAGAGGTGGGCCTGAGAGGACGGGTGGATTGAATGAAGTGATATGTCAAGAATGCTCAAGAAATAAATATTACTTTGAGCTCAAAGTTAAATCTGATGATGAATTTTAAAAATGAAACAGCAATAAAAAATTACATTTGGGGAAAATATAGAGGAAGAGAGAGAGAGAGAAAGCAGGAAGGGTGACAGGGAGAGGAGAAAGGAAGGAAGGAAGAAGAAAAGAAGGAAGGAGGCAGGAAGAAGGAAGGAAGAAAGGTCCTGAACCTCTTAGAAAACTTTCTCGAAGTATTTGAACCTGCGTTCTTTAGCTTTGGGTTTCACCCTGGAAAGTGATAAGGTGATAAAAGTCGCCGGGGTTTTCCTCTCCTAAGGTTGTGCTGAATGCCGTGGGTTGAATTGCAGGCCCACTTGGCAGATTGTGAACTCTCTGACGGGATCCCCAATTGATTCCTCCATCTTCAGTGTGTGCTCACTGCCATGGTATTTCCTGAACAGCTGGGATCGCTTAGTTTGGGAACAGCCAGACCAAGGAAGTGGATTTTCCAATTGTACTTGAAAAAAACAAAACAAAAACAAAACAAGGGGTGGGAGGGGAAGGCTAAATTTCGTACATCATGTATTGATTGGCTGCCGGCAAACGACCTTCATTAGTTATATTTCTGAGCAGCATGCGGACCAAAGTCATAAATTGGATCCATTAGTGTGGGAGTAAGGTCACCTCTCTAGAAATTCTCATTTGGATTTAGACGAAGCATGGGATCATCGTTCTGGAGCTAGAAAGGACCTGGGAACTCATCTGGGCCACGCCCCTCATTTCACAGATGGGGAAACCAAGTGGTTTTGCCCAAGTACATGGATATTACAATGATAGAGCCAAACATCTGAACCCAGGTCCTCTGCCTTTAACTTAGTCCATACAAACAAATGAAAGCTTTTTTTTGTCTACTTAAAATAACAACATATACATGATATATTTTATTTGCAGACAGACAAACATTTATTTACCTTATTTATTATGCCTCCAATGTGTGTGTGTGTGGTGGTGGGGTGGGGCATTTCTGGGACAGGTGCAGGGGATACAGACCAGGAACGGTCCCTGCCCTGAAGAAGTTTCTCTTCTATGGGGGAATATCCGATACACACATACATAAATACAAAGTTGTTTCCTGGTAGGGAGGGTATGAGGAGCTGCTAGAGGCTTCCAGCACGGCCTTCTTCCCAGAGAATGTGGCATGTGGAAGCTGAGCTTTGAAGACAGCTCATGTAGAGGAGGGCATTCCCGACCACGGCATGAGAGAGGGTAGTGTATACAAGTAGGGTTGATTGGCCTGACTAGTGAAGGGGAGCAGTGTGCCTGCAAGGATCCCAACAGTCTTTTAGACAACCCCAGCCTCCCAAGGAACATCTCAACAAAACTGCCGAGTAGCCTGCAGGAGCACCCTTCAGCCTAGCCTGTGGAACAAAAGGTATGGACGTGACCGAGTGCTTGCATGCCTTCAGTCTGATGGTCACAGAAGGGCCTCTTACATGAGGACCTCAGAGGGCTCACAGCCTGGAAATCCTGTCGCTGGGGTTTGAATCCTCATGGAAGGCTGACTAAACACTGGAAGAGAAACGACTTTTAGGGCAGGCTCATGTGACTTCACGTCTTACTCAATTCAAAGTCATACCACCCACTCCAAGATGACTGGGTCTTGAAGGAAATGTTTGTTTTGGTATAAAGACAGTCATGGCTTCCCCCTGCATGGGGGACAGGTGATTTTTGTCTGTTATTAACATGGGGATCCACCAACGTTAGTAAGGCAAGCCCAAGTGACAGAAGGGACAGTCATGTTCAATACTGGCCACTGAGAAGCCACTCCATTCCAGATTGCAAACCTCTTTTTATTTTGTTTAATTTAATATAATTTTCAGCGTTGATTTTCACAAGAGTTCGAATTATGAATTTTCTCCCCGTTTCTACCCTCCCGCCCACTCCAAGATGGCCTGTATTCTGGTTGCCCCGTTCCCCTGTCAGCCCTTCCTTCTGTCACCCCACTTCCCCTCCCATCCCCCTTTTCCTTCTTCTCTTGTAGGGCTAGATAAATTTCTACACCCCATTACCTGTGTATCTTATTTCCTAGTTGCATGCAAAAACTTTTTTTTTTGTTGTTTTTGAACGTCTGTTTTTAAAACTTTGAGTTCCAAATTCTCTCCCTTCTTCCCTCCCCACCTACCCTCCATAAGAAGGCAAGCAATTCAACATAGGCCACATGCGTATCATTATGTAAAACCCTTCCACAATACTCATGCTGTGAAAGATTAACTATGTTTTGCTCCTTCCTAACATATCCCCCTTTATTGAATTTTCTCCCTTGACCCTGTCCTTTTTCGACAGTGTTTGTTTTTGATTACCTCCTCCCCCGTCTACCCTCCCTTCTATCATCCCCCCTTTTTTGTCTTCTTCTTCCTTCTTTCCTGTGGGGTAAGATACCCAATTGAGTG